>PVIJ01000406.1:0-154287 GCA_004024925.1 Scalopus aquaticus
TATAACAGGACTATAGGGAGGCTGGGTGGGAGAGAGACAATCAGTGGGGGGGGAGGGGGGTAGGAAGGAGTCGGAGGGAGGGAAGGGAAAGGGCACAAAATGGAATAGAAAAGAACACAAGGGACCATGGAGATGGATCACGGGTGAATTGGTGGTGGGCTACCCTAGGGGAATGCAAAATGTAAAAGACATAAATAACAATAAAAATATATATTAAAAAAAAAATACTGTTGCTCTATAGAGGAAGGGTTCAAAAAAACATCTTTTCCAGGAAAGTATGCTCAGCATACTATTGATAAATATTATAACAAAGTTCAGGGGAAACTGCATTTAAAAAATCCAGCATCTTGCTTAAAAGAAGTAAATGCATATATAACTTTTAAAAAAATTTCATTTCAAATGCATTACAAATCCTTTGTGAGTAGTGTTATTGAAAATATCTCTGTAAATGAAGAAAAAAGAAAGTGAGAGAAAGAAGTATGACTTCATCAACAAAATTCTATTTTTACATCATTATTATATTAAGTATTGTGAACTATTATTATATTTGCATTTCTAATAAATCAATATGTACTTTATTTTAACACTATGAATTGTAAGTAGCCCATCCCAGCCCCTGCTCAGGTAATAGTGAAATGGAAATGCTGTAATGTAGTAAAGAAAATACATATTTTACAGTGGAAAGATGATGAATCCAAATGTCAAGTAAGTTAGAGTAAGATTAGTATACTGTAAAATGGAGATTAGCATTTTTATGTCCAAGTTTTAGTATGAGACAATATATAAAAAAATAACTGGAATATAGAAATAAATTTGAGGTTCCTTTCTTTCTTCATGGATTAATACATTTATTCAATATTTAAAAATTTAAATATATTCTTATATTTAATTGTCTTTTTAAAATAACACAATTATTAAGTGGTCATATCTGGGATAACAGTTTAAATATTGATGATATTTCTCATTGAAGTCAGAAACAAGCATCTCTATTCATTCTCAATGACACCAACACTACCAAAAAGCCTCCCCTCCCCTCCCCCTTCCCCCTCCTCCCCCCTCTTCTCCTCCCCCCCTCCCCTCCTCTTCCCTCCCCTCCACTTCCCCTCCCCACCTGTTAGTAAGTGGTGATAATCATGCTGGAGATGTGAAAATAAATGATAAATAAATATAAACAAATTCAATTAAAATACATTGAGTTTTTAGGCTAAGGAAGCTCTGCAAAAGTTGGAAGGAGTTTAAGATCTAATATTAAAAATTTTGTCTTTGAATGTCATTTCACGATAGAAGATATATTATTACCAAACACATTACAGGCACACATTTTCCTGAAAACTAGACTATAAGTTTAATGTAGACAACATTATAGTTCTTGCTTCATGAGTGGAAGTTAAAAAATTGTTTCCTTTGGGGAAATTTATTCCAAACTCTACAACTTTCATATCAATTTGCAATTAGTTTAATTGCCATTTACAACTTTTCCAACTTTGCTCCTCTGTCACAAAATAATCATTTAATGTCGGCAATAAATAAGTAAACTTGTTTCTGATTAGCAGTTACTTTCAATCTACCTGTTAGTAAGTGGTGCTACACATGCTGGAGATGTGAAAATAAATGATAAATAAATATAAAGATTTCCAGCAAATTCCATTATTTTATATTATATAATTTGACTGATAGGTTACTTTTAATACAGTCATTTTTTAATATTTATCTTAAGAGGAATATAATGACACTGCAATCATTTTCAGATGGACAAAACCAGAGCACATAATATTGTTTTAAACTACATTTAAAACAATCATAAAATTACAAATTTGAATAGAGACTTACTGCATTTATAATTTTACTTGGAATAGTTTCCTAACAGTCTATAATAAATTTTGTGGACCAACTGATACTACCACCTCTAAATCTTTTCTGAATAGCTTCTTCAGAATCTTGAAGACATGGGCATATCTGTGCCTGCCTCTGTGACATTTATGAGAAACAGTTTACTTTTGAAACCAATTGTAGAATGTCTAGTCTATGAACAATCATAGCTACCAATTCATTTTCATGATCGTTTTCCTTCATTTCTCTATCTTTTGACATACATGTTTGGGATTTTTGCTTGTTTTCTTTGCAATTGTTCTCTCTCTCTTTTTTTGTCATTTAGTAAAGTAGGTGAATAGAAGCTATTTTGTAGAGAATAGGTTTTTGTCGCGCGCTTCCCGCCAGCAGGAACACACGCGGCACACACACACTTCTTTTTTCTGGTGGCTTCTTTCTTCTCCTTTATTGCGCACACAGCTCAAACTTATACAGAATTATGACCAATAGCATAAAAGGGGAAGCACACAATGACCAATCAGTTGCTTGTTCACGTGCACGCTATTGCGCACAAGCGCAGGCACGGGGCTTGCATGAGGTGTTCACGCTTAGGGCGTTTGCATACCCTGGCCAATCAAACGCACGTCCTGTTTTACTTTCCTTACATGGGCATGTTTACCATTGCTCCTAGACTTGCTGGGTATACAGCCAAGCGCCGTCTTGGGAGGCTAGGAGGGGCGCGCCCGACACGTTTTCAGTTGTTATTGCTGCTGCTGTTTGTTTTCATGTTTGCCCAACTTATTTTCCATTTTTGTTTTGATAAGATAACTTCCATATGTAAGGGAGAGGACCACTCTCCAATCACATGTGTTTGTGGGGTATGGATTTTTTAACCACAAGTTGGGTAAATATGACCTTGGGTAAAAGAGAGTTTATATTTTCCTCTGGGATCACTGAATCAGAGGGACAGTTAAGTTTAATGTTCTCTCTGTCCTTGTTACTCCAGTAGGCTAAACATGTTGACCCAACAAAGAGAATGTAAGAAGTAGTAATGATGATTGAAAAAGTGGATTGAAAAAGAGAGACGGTATAACATACTTGAAGTTTCCATTTAACCATTTTTGAGTTGGGTTTCCGGTTTCTATTACTTCAAATAACAATGAAAATAGTTCAACAAAGTTAATTCTTAACAATATTTCACCTATATACCTGTTTTGCAAATGCATGTATATGTGTGAGATCACAAAATCACCTCCTAAATTTCCTTGCATTCATAAAGAGTAGTTTTTTCATCGAATCCTAGTTTATGGTTTGCTTCATAAACTATAGCACACTGGAAACAGTGCAGATTTTGTCTAGCAATTCCCAGTAGTCACCTGAGTAAAACAACCAAGTTTGGGATTTTAAGTGTGGTCTGATAGGATATAAGTCAAATAAATACTCATTTATCGTAAAGTAAGATAACTGTATTTTTTTGTGGATTCAGTCTTAGATTTAACAAATATCACCCAATCCTTGCCTCTTTTCCATGTCATTTTAAAAAGCAAATTATATTTTACTATGAATCTAACTTAATGTAATAATGAATATTAAATATATTTGGTGAGATAGACTACACAAACATGCAATGTATATGTGTGTGATTTGCATGTGTATGTACTTATGTCTGCTTAGACCACAGAAAATTACTAGACAAAAATGCATTCTCTTCCAGTGGTGCCTAAATACAGAAAGAAGGTGTAGGTAACTAATGTAGATAAGTAGTCGTTTAATTTAATTTTCAATTGCATATTCATCTGACTATTAATGTGACTCTAACCTAAAAGGCACAGTGAATTTCTTCTTCCTTTACATTCCAGGTGATAGTTATTTGGGCTATTAACCATTAATATGGTTCTTTTCGCTTTCTATGTTTATGTCCCTGTTTAATCCTTGCTTTGGTCAATGAAATGTAAATGTAAATGACATGCATATTTCACTGCACATTTTAAGAGTTTTCCCTCACCAGAATTGTTATGTAAATATTGTGGGACCTTTAGTACAAATTGAGTATAACTCTTATTATCAACCAGCATTGGACATTGGTGACAGATTTGGAATTTATTTATCACTGAACTGTATTTTAGCCCACCTTTATCAACAAACGCAAATTTTTCCTGTTGCATGTTATTCAATTTCTATTTTAGTACTCACACTTAACCCCATTATAGATATAAATACATACATATAGGTATAGATCACTTCCTGTTAGTTTATAAATTTTTCACAATCAAGTATAACTTCCTATAATAGTCATTTCAAATATTTATTGGTAGAATATAATATAATTGGTAGAATATAACAGTAAAGAGTAAATAGCATATCAACCTTTGTTCTAGAAAGAACAAAGCATATGAAATAGAATATTCATGGCAAGCAGAAAACAAGACACACCGTGTAGGAAGCAATTCAACATAAGGTTATGTCTCCTGCTCCGCTACTTCTTAGATACCTCTTCTTGAGAATGTATATAACTATTTTGTATCTAAGTTTCTTCTTCCATAAAATGAAAATATGGGGCCTCCCTGGTGGCGCAGCGGTTGAGCGCTGCGCTGTGGAGTTGTCGGCAGCGGGCTATGAGGGTTCGATGCCCAGCCAGGGAGAATCCCACATGGCGCGGCAGACCTCTTCTGCCTCACCCGCTGCTCCCCTCAGCAGTGTATTTCTGATCTGCCTGTTCTGCTCCCCACTCTGTCTCTGGTGAACCCTCTCGCCGCAAGTAGGATAAAATTTCAGACTTTTGACATGTAGAAGGCGGCCAATATAAATATGTAATTTCTATAGATATTATATGTATATTATGGCTATTAAAATAATTTTATCTGCATAGTGAAATAATTTAAAGCACTAGGTATTAAAATACTAAAGCACCCAAGCATTTCTTTGTTTTGTTTTGGTTCATTTATTCAGGTTTTTTTGGATAATGTAATACAGATATAAATAATTTCATTAAATAAAAATTGTGTTTGGTAAGGTAAGAGACATTCCTAAAGTTATATGAGGAATGTAAAATCTAGATAGAGTTTTAGTCTCCAGATTCCAGACTCCTTCTTTATCATGAAGTATCTACAATCTGCCAGTGATACAGAGTCTCCTTTCTCACTGATATGATTGCTCTAATTCAACAATAACTTACACATTTAATAAATAAAGAAAGCTCAAAGGAAAAGTCACTAAATATATTTATATCAAAAGTATTAGAGCATATCTATTCTTCATTAGAATTTAGAAAGAAAGCACTTTGATGAAAGAAGATTTAAGTCCTCATTGAGGTGATCTCTCTCTCTTAACATAGATAATAAAGCACTTTGTTTGCAAATACCACACACTGAAAATCATGTTACTGGCTACATTACAAAATTCAATTAGTTACTTTATTCTCTGCTGGACACCATTAGTTTCTATTGAATGAGCTTTCTTATGTGCTGGCATTTCCAAACACAAGCTTTTATGAATGCATATGGAAATAATTAAACTGTGCTACTTAATGCACATATCGTTGGAACCCTGAACTTTAAAAATGTATGAAATTATTTGGATAACAAGAAAATATACATTATCTTTGATTACAGAGTTGTTTTCCTCATGTAAGCATATTAAATTCAGTGTTGATATCAAAGATTTCAAATATTTTTGTTTTTGTGATTTTAGCACTACCTAATGTTCCTCTAGTGCCTAGTTTTAGATGATGCTTACAGTTGGTGCTCCTTGATTGGTTGGAAAATAATACAGCATATCTTTAAAATGTTAACATACCAAGGGTCGTAAAACAAGTATTATGATTTTAATATTTAGCTCCATAACATGTGTAAGTTTGTGACTGTGGAATGATTCTAATCTCAAAGTTTTCACTTTATAATATTTTAATTCTGATTTCATTTTTGGTGGTGTAGAAAACCTCTTTGCTTACATGGCAAATAGAACATTACAAAACCGAGAGTTGGAACTCTCTATCCTAAAATCAATGGACTTAAATCTGATGTCCTAATACTATTTATTGCTGCAAATCTTTCCATCTGCCTACTAGAATTTAATTCTTCCCAGCTGATTTTACTTGGACATTCTGCCAAGCAAGACACTGGTTTATAGAAGTACAAGCCATGGAAGGTTGGTTCTTTACATCTAACTCTCTCCTGTCTTTTCTGCAGACACAACTATTGAAATGCAGAATTTCAATAGCTATAGTGGCAGATATACACAAATAGACAAAAGGGAGAAAACTGACTTCCATCTCCCCTTATCAACTGCAAGCTTCAAGTCTAAGGAAATATCTATTGTGGATTGATTGGAAATCAAGAGGGGTAAAGAGAATGGAGAAGTTTGAAATGACACAATAAGTATATCTTAGACTGGATCAGAAATCTGTGGAATCTGCTATAGATTTTATACAGGGGTAGGAAAGAAAAAGCCTTCAGATTATGTTCAAAGATAATAAACATAAGAACAAACAAAACTGCTTTATTTTTTCCGCTCTGCTAATTCAATACATACATTGAATCTACTACCATAATTTCTATTGATTGCTATTTCTTTTAAAATTAATAATCCTCTTTTATTGGTTTGTCCTAAAACAATTTTTGATTTTGAATAAATAGGTTTTTGAGTGCACGCTTTAGTTCACCAATCATCAAATCAAAAATAAAAAAAAAAATGGTTGAAAGCACAAAGAAAACTTTCACCTTGTTTACTTGACAATCTATCAATTAGAACTCTAGATCAACTTACTAGCCTCATTGCACATGTATATTATAATAGTTGGTTTTCTAAGAACAATGCCATGACCTCAAACAATTTTATACTATTAAAATAATAAGCTAGATTCAGAATTATTCTGGTGCAGTGATCTTTATTATATTATTTGATCATAAAAAATGCATGTGATTTATGTGGTTATGATAATTGTGTGATAATTCTCTTTCCCTAATCAAGAAATGTGGTCTCTTAAATGGTTCTTTGGGCTCCACCCAGACACAAGAAAGTACCTAAGTTGACAAACATTGTTACTGGTTAAGTATTTCTGGTTAATGACTTTTGTATAAAGCTGGCAAATACACTGTTAAGAATATTTGTACAAGGAGTACATTGGAAATATGTAGGGTAGCTTACTTTAAGAAGATGGTATTAAACTTCCATTAATACCAAACTTTAGGTTGCTTTTCTTGCTTCATGCCTTTTATAACTTTTTAAAATCTGTGTGAGTTTTAAGTAAAACCTCCTCTATTAGCTATCCCATTAACCAGCCTTTTTGTTTGTTTAATCATGACACTAAATCCCCTGCCATATTGCTAGTTGTAGAATCTTTCTACCACAATGCTCACTCAGAATTTCATAACACTATGGGTATAGACAGGTCCATGAAATCACTCCTGGGTTTTGGTAATTCACAATTACTTGGCATTTGAATTAAAGTTATTACCACTGGATAGAGATCAGTTATTTTTCCTTGTTTTGTGCTAATTTCCATCTGCTGTCATTCAATGAACATGTGCTCCAGTCTTCTATTACTGTATTCTAACTCAGATACAGAGACATCTAGGAATCATTTAGAACACTAGATCAAGCATCATCACAGTTTTTAATTATGTATGTTTTGAAATAACTCCAAATGGTAGTATTCATCTAAGAATAAACCAAGCATCACAGGAAAAGAGGTGTGAAATAGCCAAATAAACCATCCTAATACTAGTTCATTTTTCAGTTTACTAAGAATATCATTAGTGACAGAACAGCAGGTTCTTTTTTATTCCTTTCAGTTTAAAATAATTACTGGAATAGTCCAGCATTTATTTAAAGTGGCAAAAATCTGAGTCTGAAAAACATGCATCTGTAAGTATTTATGCATTAAAAAGTAGTCAAATCTAATTTCATTCAATGCATGCATGACTGAGTAAGGAGTACAAAGTGTTCTTCTTAGTTATATAATAAGAATTTGGGAAAAGAAAAAGGACACTTCCAAGGAATAATGGATGGTCTTACTTGGTTGCTAACTAGCAACATACTAACAAATGAATCATTCAAAGGCAACACTGTCATTTACTGGTTTCTCATTTGACTATATTCATTAATGTATCAAAAAGTTTATTAAACACTTTGTTTAAAGGTCTGGGTATTTAGGTTAATTTACAATTATTTTTATTATAGAATAACTTGAGTTTATACTTTTTTAACAATGCTTAAAAGTATTTAGCACTAAACTCAGCTCTCCTTTTTTTTTTAAAGTGTATTTTCTATTCATTCATTCATTTTTATGTCCTGACACTTGATATTTGATAATATAAGCTAAAACACATGATAAAGGCTTATGTTAAGTTTGGATAAGTGTTTTGCTTTTACTCACAACAAGAAAATCTTCAAATCACAATTTAGATATTAATCCTGGTTGATTGTTATGTTGTGACTTGTTAGTAAGAAAAAACAATCAATATTCCCTTAACAATATTCCCTTGTTAGAGGGAATGTGAATTAAATTAGAAGGTATGTAGTTTAATTGCAAAACCAAACCATTTAAATAGATCCACAGAATAATTCACAGTAGCATAAGCTATCATTAGAAAAAAAGAAAAAGTTACGTGCCAAAGAAATGAAACCACCGTGGAGGGGGAAAAAAATTATTTGGGGAAAAAAGGAACCAAATTGTAGAAAGAGGACATATACCAGAATTAAAAATTGGCTTATTTGATGTTTTAAGAAATAGAGGATACATGATAATATAATAACAGGGCTTCACCTCAGATACATAAAGCTAAAAAAGAGCCTCACTAGCACTATAACAACAGGGGAATTATTACAAAATCATTGTTTGTTTGTTATATCAAAGAGCAATTATTTAATTCCCAGGACAGAGAAGCCAAACAGCATAGACAGAATACACAGGAGGAATAGGCAGCTCCAGTGGGTAAGAGGAAATTAGCTAGAATTTTGCCACATTATTAAAAGGGTAAATGTGAACTAATCCAACACTATAAAACCTTTGGATGGTCCAGATACAAGGAATCTTCACTCACTTGGAGCCTTTTTTCCATGAATTTCCACTGAATATTCACAAGAAAGTTTATGCAAGTTCATGAAATTCCAAGAAAACAGAAAAAGCCTCCTATAGGATGTATAGGCACAGAGAAAGGAAACATCTACCACTATAGAAAAGCCATGAAGCTCGCTCTCTCTCTCCTCTCTTACTTCTCACTTTTCCTGCCTGGAACCTTCTCTCCTATTACCTACAAATATTAAGATGTTTGAGGAAGAACAGCAAGTTCTGTCAGGACACAGGTAGCCACCCATCCACTGCTGCCATGGGAAGAGAAGAAAAGCATTATTTTTCCCTGGAGAGATGAAGGACGGAGCTCTGCAGAGGGTGCTACTGTAGCAACACTGGAGTAAGTCAGCACTGCAGAAGGAAAATCTCCCCCTAACGAGATCCAACACAGGTATGAAGTAAAGATTTGCTCTCATGGGAAGAAGGGGTAGTAATGGTGAGAAAATACCATCTGTGAAGCCCAGACATACAAAGCCAAAGACTGACACTGGATTAGAACCAAAGAGAATAATTTGTCACCAGTTTAGCAATCCCTAAGTAACAGGCAATCATAATTCAAATTCATTATGTAAATTCTCCATGAGGTAGTGTATATCAGTAGTTCATTCCTTATTGCTGAACAGTGATTAGTACTCATATGTCCTATTTTATTAAACATTCGCCGACTAAAAATTCATTCCTTCATTTCTCTTGGAGAAACAGGTAAGGGTGGAAAGGGTGTTTTATATGATAGGTATTTTTTTCACTCTAAGGAATTGCTAAGCTGTTTTATAAATATAACTATCATTTATTGTTATGATATGTGAGTATTTCAGTTCCTCCACATTCCTGCTCATACTTTTTATTATTTTTAGATATTCTGTTAGGTATGTATTGGCATTTCATTGTGGTTTTATTTTGCATTCCCTTAAGGGACTGAAAATTATATGCCATTTGCCATTTATATATCTTTGGGGTGAGATAGATGTCCATTCAAAAAACATGCTCATTTTTATTTGTTGTTTGCTTTATTATAGTTACTTTTGGGGAAGGCTTTATATTTGGATACATGTCATTGACACATGTTTTTGTTACAGATTTGGTTTGTCTTTTCATTTCCCTAAATTCAACTTTCAAAGAGCAGAAAATAACAATTTTTACAAGTCCAGTTTATGAACTTATTGCCTCATTTGTAGAAAAGAATTTTATCCATTGAATTGTTTTCCCACCTTTGTTAAATAGCTGTTATCTGTATGTTTATGGATTGAGTTCTGCAGTTTGTAGCTACCAGTGCCAATAATACACTCTCTTGATTACAATAGCAGTCTGATTGTTCTTAAAGTCAGGCAATGTTAGTTTTTCAAACTTGTTTTATTTTCCTTTTCTTGCATATTTTAGGTCCTTTGACTTTCATTATTAATTTATAAATCAACTAGTTAATGTCTAAAAAAAGTCCTGTAAAATTTTAATTAGGATCACATTAAAGGTTTAATTAATTCCATGGTATTTAACATATTAATGTTGAGTATTTTGACCCATTAATATAATTTATAATACATTTATTAAATCTTAAAAAAATTAGTAGTATTTTGTAATTTGGGGGTATAGGGTTATACATTTATTATGGGTAAATTATATTTTTTATATCTCAATTTGTGACTACTCATTTTTAATAGAAAATACATGAATTGTTTTGTATATTAGCCTTATTCCTGGAAATTTGCTAATCTCACTGTTAACTCACATTTTTTTTTTGTTAGACTGTCTACATAATCAATTATGCTTTTTATAAATTATTTGCTCCCCCTACCCAAAATTAATTCTTTTTTATCTCTTCCTTATTTTATTATAGTGGCTATGTTTCTAATACAATGTTGCTTAGATATGGTCATATTAGACATAGTGCTTGGTTTCAGATCATACAGGGAACGATCCAGTCTTCTACCAGCATGTTTGTATTTGCAGATAAATATTTGCAGTTAGCAGTAAGTATTTGCATATTCCCTTCATCAGTTACAGAAAGCTTTCATTTATTTCTCATTGTCTGTGTTTTTTTCCTTTTCTGTTGGAAATTATTAATTTTTTAAATGAATTTTTGGAGTGTATTGAGGTGATCTTAGGACTTAGGTCTTAATTTACTAATGAGTAAATTTCATTGATTTTCAAATATTAAGAAAATCCTGAATTCTTAAATATAAATTCCACTTGGTCATGTAAAGTTATTTTTATTTATTGTGGCATTTAATTTCACAAACTTTTGTTCAGAATATTTGCATCTGAATTTACGAAGGACTTTTGTTTAGAATTTTTGCATCTAAATTTATGAATTTTTTGTCTTTACTGGCTTTGAGTTTATAAGTTTTTATTGACCTCATAGAATGAATTATTTTTCCCTTCTATTTCTCTTGGAAGGATCTGTGGATTGTTGATATTATATTTCCTTTTCAAATGTTTGGAAGAATTTACCTAAGAAACCGAGTCTGAAGTGTTGTTTTGTTAGTTTTCATTATGTGAAAGGTATCAAGTACAAATTCAACTGCTTTGATTAACAATGACTAGTTTAGTTTTCTAAGTCTTTTTCAATAAAATTTCTCAGTTTGTACCTTTGAAGGAATTTTCTTAATTCATTAAATTGCCAACTCTGTGACTTAAAGTAAATCAGTTTCCTCTCTCATACCTGATATGGGTAATCTGTATCTTCTTTATCACTTTTCCTTATTAGAGGCTTAAAAATTGGATAGATCTTCTAGAAAATATTTGTCTACTTGTAACAGCATTTTCTTTTTATGTGTTTTTCTCAATTTATTGAGTTTTTTAATGATTCACTTTATTTATTTTCTTACCTTATTGTCACTCTTTTTTTCCTTATTACTTTAAGATTTCTAGAATACACCTTTAACGTCATTATTTATCCTCAAGTAATATTAAGTCACTTTATGAGTGGTCAAAGGTTCTTAAAAGAGTATGTACTTAATAAAAGAGTTTGAACATATATATTGGTATAGACAAATCATACAAAACAGTGAAAATAATGAATTATTGACATAAAACTACGCTTAGATCTCAAAGCAAACCCGAGAGAAATTGTCACAAAAGAATATGAATATATATTCACAGTCCATGATATGACTTCTTTTAAAAGTTAAAATAAGGCTATACTTAAGATATAAAGATGTGTGGTAAAGTTTAAAAAAAAATAATGACAATTTGGGTACTAGATATGGAGATATAAAAAAAGAACTTACGTGGTCTTTGTAATATTAAGAATCTTCTATCTGATATTATGAAGTGAACACTTGAATAGAAAATTTTTTAATATTACTTAAACTATAGGACAGTATTATATATGTATGCCATATATATATATATATATATATATATATAATATTTCTCAACAAAATATATATTTTATACCAATATCTTTCTGCACACAATGTCTATAATCTCATCAATAACTATTTCTGGTGAATTAAATAGGTATCCTTCTTTAAATGAAAATACAGTGAAGGAGTGAGTCATTAACTTCCTTATTTTTCAGGGTGATTAAGTTTATCTTACTGTTTCTCAAAATGTATCACCTCGAATACAAGACTAAGAAAAATTCTGTGTAAAAACCAGAAGACCAGAAAAACTTGCATATTTATCCACAAAAATATATAGTAGAATTACAAGAAGCCTAAATAAAATAACTCTTTAAACGATATTTTTGAGGCCTATCATTTCCAAAAATTTTGTGACAAAATCTGTTACACAAATTTGTTTGGGCAGGAAAGATATCTATCTATCTATCTATCTATCTATAGAGAAAGAGACTGGAAATATGAAAGAACAAGAAAAGAAATTTCACTTTTCTTGTTTGACATGGTTCTAATCAATATATAAATCCTGTATTTTTAAGAATAATCAAGTTATAGAGGGAATGAATACATAAATAACTTATTAGTGTCTAAAGATAGAAAAATCAACAACTCTAATCACTGTGTTAGGGGCAGATAATGTCATGTGTGCTAGACCTATGAACAGAATTACTGAACAGTCTGAAGCCCTCAGGGAAGTGTTATTATTTATATTTGCATATGAGGAATCTGAGTGGCAAAAGGTTAGGTAAATTCACAAAGGTTCACACCTGATTGAGCTGAACTTCAGACACAGGTAAGTCCAGTTCCAAAGTAACTACTAAATCATTTTAGGAAACTAGAGTAATCAAGTCCAGGTAAACTTCGTATTTGCTCGGCTGTGATTTTTCGCATTTGCAAATTGCTTCCGTTTTCTCGTTAATGAATTAAGTTTGATACTAATACCAATTTTTGACCTATATCGCAGTGGCTTAGTTAGACTTGGGTACATAAAAATTACTTGGCAAACTGTTGAATGTGAATCTTATTGTTACTTTAAAAAGTGAACTGCATCTGTAGGATAAGTGAAAAAAATCATCACGTTTTCCACCCTTCCACCAATGATAGAGCTCTGCAGGCCTACATGCTGCCTGATGGAGCAGAGGACTGGTTGGAGTGCAACAGAGACCATGAGAGAAAGCCTGAGAGCCTGAGAGAATGAAGATTCATTGGGAGCTGGGAGGTCTGCCAGGCTCTTGCCCGCCCCCTCCCCTCCAGCCCTCTTTCCTCCTCTGTCCGTGGTTGCCTCTCTATGCCAGATAATTAAAAACCTTAAAAAGTCACCGGGGGCTCCAGGTCTCCCCCTTTTGACCCTTCTGCGCAGCTCCATAGAGAAATTGCTCCCTGTACCATCTTGCCATGACAGCAGCCTAGCATAGAAATTAATGCGATCTATAGCTGTTACTTTATAACTTTTGAAGGACTAATGAATGCACACAACAGAAAACAAACCTGAATTTTCTTTTATGGACAAAAAACACCGTGAGGTAGTCTCACTGTAAATTAAATCCTTTACTCCTTTTAATTTATCCTTCCATGTTTCTGCGAAGGTAAATGGGGCGACTTATTTGGGATTTCCAAAAGGATAAACCGAGTGATTCCATCCATTTCCTGTCACAACAGGCCAATGAAAGGTCATTGAGGCAGAAGCAGCATTTTGAACATGCGCACAAGCAGGTTAGCGGCCTGTGCCTCTGAGCAAATCCCAAGAGCTGTTGTTCAAATGAGCTGGGGAGACTTGCCACAGCTGGTGGTCACAACTAACGTGCACCCGCACTACTAGCCTAGCATCCCGTCTTGTCATTAATTTTGTTTGGTTTTTGATTCAATAATTAAACAAATTGTTATAAGTAACTAAAAATAGAAGCCAAGAAGCCATTTCCATAGCTGGCAGCCTGACATATTAGAAGTTTAATTGTTAAAATGCTCTGTCAGAAGCCAAATGCTTTATTATTATTTGTCTAACAATTAGAAATGAGAGCATGGGTAGAAGTGGCACTTCAGGCACTATAAGGTTTTTTTCATGACTAATGTTCCACCCAAATATAGTCTTGAAGAGAGCGAGTTGCTTGTAATGGATTAAGATCACCCATCTTTTTAAGTAGGATGGAATCTTCAAACCTGTGATACTTGCTGCCACAAAACAAGTTTAAATCCTAAGAATCAATCTGGATATTCTCCAGAGGTGTATATGATAAAAAGTAGAAGTATTGGGGCCTCCCTGGTGGCGCAGCGGTTAAGCGCTGAGCTGTGGAGCTGTGGAGCTGTTGGCAGCAGCGACGTGAGTTCGACGCCCAGCCCGGGAGAATCCCACATGGTGCAGCAGACCTCTCCTGCCTCACCCGCTGCTCTCCTCAGCAGTGTATTTCTGATCTGCCTGTTCTGCTCCCCGCTCTGTCTCTGGTGAAGCCTCTCGCCACTCCACACCTCTGGCCTGTACCCCAGCTTGTATGTATAAATAAATCTTTTTTTAAAAAAAAAAGTAGAAGTATTGCATTCTAGTCTTTGTCGAGAACAGAGCATCTTTGTCTGAACTTGTCCCTCGACTATAAATGAAAATTTTATCATTTTAGTATCATACCCCTACCTTGAGGAACTTAAAACTAACATATATCCACATTTAGCAACATATAAGACATACACCAAATATTAAAGCTTCTTCCCAAATTCTGATGCTGTTTCAAGCACCATTTAATATTTATTCTCAGTTTCCAGTCTTTAAATTCACTAACAGGGTTCATTCTTTTATGTACATAAAAGTGTCATAGAATATAGAAAAATATTTTTCTATATGAGCAAGAATGGGCACCATATGTATCACTTTAACATGCTGGATAGGATTTTTTTTTTTTAATACCCAACCTAAATGTTACCTTTATTTACTCTTGTTTTTTGACCTATTTTTTTGATAATTTTCTTTATTAAGCTCATTGGTTTATAACTCTCCATGATTCAGAAATAGAGAATCCCACCTCTTCAGTTGTACAATATGATATTTTAGATGGAACTTCAGTTTTATTGTTTGTTTTAAGTAGAAAGGACTATGGTGGTGAACTATGGTATCTGTGGTGGTGGGTGTAGTATAGTAACAACACCTGAAGGGGTAGATCCTGTACCTCTAAAATACAAAAAAAAACCCAAGAAACCCAAAAGCAATATAAATCAATATAATCAAAAAGGCTATGTATTTTTCTAATTGTGAAAGGAATATATCTTTAGTGCACAGGCATATAGTAATGAAAATTGGGAAATACATAATTTAAAAAATAAAGTTATTCAAAATCCCACTCCAGTATACTGAATTACTTCTCAATAAGTCCTTGCTCCCTTTCTTCTTGGCTTAAAATGTAACTTCTGTCTCAATGAGTTTGGGATTTGGTCATGAATTTTTCTTGGCCTCTGGAAAATGTGGCAAGAAGTGACAAGATGACGATGGGTAAAAATAACACTTTAGAGCAAGGCTTTGAGAGGTATACTCTCTTGTATTCCTGATGCCTACCACTGCACGACGCTGGCTCTCCAGAATAGAAGACACACAAAACAGACTGCGCAAAACACTTGGATCTAATTCAACTAAATCAAGCTAGTCTTTTTGAGTGTGAAATAAACTTCTCATTATAAGTCTTTGAGATCCCAAGGTTCTCTGTTACACAGTAAAATTTGACATGGTAGGAAACTTTCTTTTCTTTTTTTTTTAAAGATTTATTTATTTATACATACAGCTGGGGTACAGGCCAGAGGTGTGGAGTGGTGAGAGGCTTCACCAGAGACAGAGCGGGGAGCAGAACAGGCAGATCAGAAGTACACTGCTGAGGGGAGCAGTGGGCGAGGCAGGAGAGGTCTGCCGCACCATGTGGGATTCTCCCCGGCTGGGCGTCGAACTCGCATGGCTGCTGCCGACAGCTCCACAGCGCAGCGCTTAACCACTGTGCCACCAGGGAGGCCCGTGGTAGGAAACTTTCAATGAGATTTTGATTGTGTGCATGTTTGTGTAGATGTAAATTTGTATGTATGCACATGTATGTATATGTATATAAGTATGTATACATAACATATGAGTAATGTATAGATATTTCCTTCCAAAATCCATGTTTCCTTGTCTTTCTCAGTGTATGTTTTTAAGGTTATATGTAGGATATAAATAAACATATATTTAATTAATAAATTTAACTAGCAACTTATTTTAGTAATTAAATTTCTAATGTGTCAGTCACACATTACAAATTTAATTGCTACAACACAGTGGAAATGGGCTTCTTGGTTTCTGTTTATTAGTCAGTTATGACAATTTGTTTCATTACTGAAACATAAACCTGATGAAACTAAAGTTAGTCAATTTACCAATTAAAAATTTTGAATTGAAATGTATATAAACTGCTTATGTTTCACATGTATATAGTATACATATATATGAACACATGGATTTAAAATAGATCTATGTAATGTGATGAGTGTATCTTCCTGTGACATTCCTGGTTTTACCATTGTTTGCCCAGTCTCATGAAAAAGAGGGATATTTTTACCCTAGTTCTTATTCTTTTTACTTTTTAAAACCCTTTTCTTGCTTAACAGATTTTGCATAGGTATCTTCCAAAGTCATTACATGTGCTTTCATGTTTGCTCTGGTTGCACTGTGCAATGTCACATGCCCGTACTACACTCCAAATCCAACCAACCTTATGTTGGGTATTTATTTCTGTCATCATAGCTTGTAAATTTTAAGAAATTTCCTTTACCATGCTTGGCTCTGGTGTGAGATTTTCTTTTCTTTATAATTACACGTGACACAAAATCTTGCAATTTGAGAGACTATTTTATTCTCTCACAGTCCCAACAGCTCAATTTTAAAATATTTTAATAGACATTAAGTGTTGTGAAGCAATAGCATATTTATAATTTTTAAATTGAAGTATATACATAGCAAGTATAATCCATTTAATAGAGTATTATCTCCATAGTCGCTGAGCCACAAATGCCTCCCTATTTAATGTGTTAAGTTTCATAATTTACACTCACCTGATTTTTAAAAATGTGTATAAGTAAAATATGCACATATGAAAAATAAATTTATAATATTAATAATATGGGACATAAAGTATGATACTAATATCAAGTGCTACATTATTTTGAGTGTAAACAAATACTATACAGTAGGGTGGTCAAGGAAGCGTCCTGAAGAAAATAAGATATGAAGTGAGAGGAACATTGAATATGCTATGTGGAATTTAATTATTCATGTAGTGCAAAATGAAGACAGGATTCTATTTTTTAAAAGTGCAATTGTAGAGTTGAGGCCTGAAGTCTCTAAAGGAGAGATTCATGTGAGAAATAAAGCTCCTTACCTGGATTGCAAAGCTTTTTTATATGATAAAGAAACCATTTGCACGTCCAGTATCAACAAATATAGCAATAAATTAAAATGATAAAATTTCTGAAATGAGTTTAGAAAAATTTTGAGGAAGTCTTTCTAATAAAAAATTTAACAGATTATAACATTACTTAAAAATGGACTTCTAAAATGATCTGTCAAATGTAAGGTTAAGAGGGTAACATTCAAATCATAATTCCATCTTTGAATGTCTTCATTAACTTTTAAAAAATGCATATTTTAGACTTATTCTTTGAGGAATCAGTAAAATGTTTATGTATTTTGATGTTTAATAGTAAAATGGCAATTTTTACTTCATATCCCTAGAACAGTTTTATAAAAACATGGTACTCTCTTTCATGTTCTGACAAACTACACAAAATACAGTAGTAAACAGGAACTTGCGAATTCCTGCCAGGAGGTGACATTAAAAATAAAATGCCATACACTACAGAAAACAAAACAAATTACCCTCCTTTGTAACTTTATCCAAAACAATTGTCATAGACAGGTGAATGTTGATCATAACAAGTGTGAAATCACTCCCAAACATACAATTTAAGTAAACTAAACAGCTATAGGTGTTAACACTTTAAAGGTGTCAATTGTGTTTCAAGAAGAAAGAATATCTCATACAGAATATTTTCTTGATCTGGTTGCAGATTTATTAGTCATCCTCCAATACCTTGAGACCAATTCAATTTGTCAGAGCTCAATATCATTGCCATTTCCCACAGAATCTTGGGTTTTAAATCAAGGCCAGTGTTGCAACTAACCTTGGAGGAAAAACAAAATTTATAGTATTGCTGTAAAGCCTTCATCTTGAGGGGATTTAAATCATTTCAATAATGCAGTCTTATTTTTTTTCTCTAGAGGTGTAAAAACAGGCAGCTACAAGTATGTTTAACATTAAAAGCATTGATGTAACATAAGTAGCATGAGTGTTCAACAGAACAGGTTATATTTCATGTTTACTAAATTTGTTGTTTAAATAAAGAAAAAAGATATGTACATGTAAGTTGTTTATGTGATAACTGAAAGAGGTATTCAAATTTCTTTACTTTCTCAAATTTACTGGAAGGCCATGATTTAAAGAATATCTTAAAAACAAATAACAAAAGACTTACATGGAAGGTCAAAGAGATCTGAAGTGGTGTGTGTCAACCATAAGTCCTTTTCTTCTTATTCTGAAAAACAAAACATTAAAGATGTGTCTAATTTATTTCCATTAAGGAAAACCCCTGGAAGAATTTCAGTCTTATGGCCCATTTACACATATTCAAAATTAAATAGATTGGGACATTATACACATTACAAAGAAAATAATTATGTGTTTGTCTCAGTTATGTAGATTGCTTAAATGAATTGTAGTAAAGTCTTGATTTTTCCATTTACTGTATGTAATGTTTTCATATTTCATTTTTATTTATTTATTTATTTTTTTAATTTATTTATTTATACATACAAGCTGGGGTACAGGCCAGAGGCATGGGGCGGCGAGAGGGTTCACCAGAGACAGAGTGGGGAGCAGAAAAGGCAGTTCAGAAATACACTGCTGAGGGGAGCAGCAGAAGAGGCAAGAGAGGTCTGCCACACCATGTGGGATTCTCCCCGGCTGGGCGACAGCTCGACAGCACAGAGCTCAACCTCTGCGCCACTAGGGAGGCTCTCATTTTTATTTTTTAAGACACAGCAGGCACTCAGTTAAGCTTAAAATAGTTAATGGCCACCTTAGTAATATCTCTTCCTATTTTCGCTTTCCTCAAACTCATTTTCCCTTTCCTTTGCTTCTGCCTCTCTGGGTTTATATACTCTCTTCATTAGCTCAGTCTGCTATAACAAAATACCATAGACTGGGGGACTTAAACAACAGAAGCTTATTCTATCACAGTTCTGGAGGCTAGAAATCTGAGTTCAGTGTGCCCACAAGGTCAGGTTCTGGTGAGCGCTCTCTGCCTTGCTGATAAGACAGCTTAAGGTCACTAGTTATGTCCAATCAGGGCTCCTTCCTTATGACCTTGTTTAACTTTAATCACCTTCAATGTGTAAACTTTCTGTATCCATAAAGATCTATAAAATTTATGAAAAATGGATCTATATCCAAAAGTCACTTATATAGACATGAAACTAAAAGTAACTATATTTATATCCTCAAATAAAAACTCTCCAAGATTTCATGATATCAACTAATTTTTACAAATCCACATATTTTTGATCTTTCTATTTTGCAACTTTTTGAACGGAAATTTTTAGTTAAGATGACCAATTAAATATATCAATGTATATGAAACCATACACCCCCACAGGAAATAATTATATTTCAAGGACCTCTACTTAAACTAAGAAGTGGTGCCTTCATTTAAATTTTAATTTACAAACATTTCAACAAAGTGGTATGGAATTATCTCTAACTCTTGAACTTAAATTGAGTCTTCTGTGACATTTTTCCCTCCTGTATGTAAACCATGGTCTCCTAAAATTTCAAGTGGGTTGATGGTTTTCCTTAGTTTTTGTCCCCTCTTTCTATGTGCATGCTATTGTCTATCACAGACATTGCATATAATCAGAAACTAAATCAGCAGCAGACGCTCTGGAATTTACTATTCCCAGAGAGTTCAGTAATGAATACTTTTATTTGAGCCCTGCCTCCAATTTTGCTATCATACTCAGCTCATGAGTGCTACTTATTGCTAAAAGTGCTTTGGGGAAAAAGTTATAATGACTATAAATAGACATATTTTACATAAATAACCCAGGGAATTTCATTCTGCTAGTAAAGTACACATACATACTCCTAAAAGTGAAATATCTACTGCAACTTTGCTGCCTCATCCTGTGAACACATATCCATCTGTAATGACACCCACTACATCAATCACAGAAGTTGCATTTAGCTTATGACAAGTCGGGAGAGGGGCTGCAAAATAATTCTTATTTCACCCTGACCATATGAATATATTTTACCACTAATTACCAGAACATAGTATGTTACTTGGCACATAAAAATAATTTGACTAAATAAAATAATGAAAATATTAAGTCAAAGTTCACAATGTGAAAAAAGACAAGTCACTCGTATACAGGAATAATCAAAACAAAACAGTACTCCTAGATAGACCCCTTGTTAACTACATGACCCTAAACATTAACACTGGTCAACAAATTTTTTAGTCTCCATTCTTGTGGGTCATGAGTGATTTCTAAGGCATTCATGAGGCCCTCAGTATCAGAAAAGGATACCAGAGTACTTTCCTTTCTGAAGAAAGGCTTCATCTGCTGGTGGCATTTTTGATAGAAGGTAATTGTGACATCTTCTAGAAGATTCCATTCTTGGAGTCTTGATCCTAGTAATTCTGCCTTGTTCTTAGATAAGTCCAAATCACGAACCAGGTCATTTAGTTCTTCCTGTGTTAGTCTGTGTGGGGTTGATGATGCACCACAGTGAAAATCTGGATCACTATATGCTGATATAACAGGAGAACAGGTCAGCTCACCCTTGTCCTCATCAGATGAATCTAGAGAATATTCTGTTGGAGGTTCTGGAATAGGAAGTCCCTCACCATGTGGAACTGGTCTCAATGCAGATGGAATGTTTGGGTAGACTCTTCTCAACTTCTTTGGCTTCATTATTCCGCCGGAAAGAGGAGGAACCAAGCAGAAGTATCAGTTTTTTATGTGGTTGCTTGGCTCTCTCCACACCATGGGGACTGCAAATGGCATTGATGGTTTTTTGCCATTTAACCACTGTGAAAGCTGTGTTGTACATGGAGCACAGCATCTATGCAGGGTCCAAGGCTTTTTCTTGGTCACCAACCTTGCCTATGAAGTAAATATGATAAGCCTTCTTTATTTGAGAAGTGATCCTTTTCTTCTGGTTGGCAAATGTCACTTCTCCACAAATAGAACAGAAATTGTCCATGCTATTAACGCACTTTCAAGGCATTACTGTTCTGTATCGTGCCTAAATGGATAAAATAAGAACAGTTCTATGGAACAGTAGCTTCAACTGTCTTGCACAAAGTCTGAAATATTTTCAGTGCCCAACCTTTCCGACAGGGCTTTCTAGAGTGCAGGGCTGACGTCAGCTTACTTCAGCAGCCGCCTGGCAGTAGTATTGCATTGCATCAGAAAATGATGCAATCAACTCTGGATGATGTGTGCATGTTGGTATTATGCAATGTGATGCAATATTACATCATCCTAGGCTGATTTAGGATGTTGTTGCAGTCCTACTGATAAATTTACATGGTGAAACATATGAAATGAATTACATGAAATATCTTCAAAACAAGAGCTAATAAAAATTTTTCAGGGTTATATTCATGTTCAGCACACCAAGATACTACAGATTAGGGCCTTTTTAAGTCGGTAACCAACTCACTGTTAACCAGTGTAATTGACTTAGTTGCTAATACCTCACATGTATCTAAATCGCCTACCCTGACATAATGAAAGAATTCAATAGTGTTTCAAAACAAACACAGTATCAAAAACAACTAAAGTTTTAAGATACAGATTTTAGTTTCCTTCGAAATAGAATGTTTCTTCATTGTTTATTCTAAAACATTTCAAAACATTTGTAAAAAATATCCCCTCTAACTATAGAGAAAAATATGAAATCCTTTCTTTTGCAGTAACATGGTTGAACCTGGAGTTGATTACACTAAATGAAGTAAACACGGAGAATGACAAATCCCACGATTCAACTCATGTGTGACTATAAAGAGACAAAGCAAACGAACAGACAAATTCAAACCAAACAAACACTTGGATTCTGATTGTAGAACTGTGGTAACCAGAGAGGGAGAGTGGATGGGGGCAAAGGGAAGAGGGGTCCAATATAATTTGTTGGAAGACTGTTAGTACTTTTGTGGTGGGTATGGTGTGATTAACACTCATTTGAAAAGTGCGCTCCTCCAACATTTATAATGTTGATGTCTCATAAATAAATAAAATACTCATTCTAAATCTTTACATGAACTACTAACTTGTATACTTATAAATATACCAATCTTTGCTAGCTAATCTCTTCTAGGTTTCTTCATTACACAATAAACAAAAGAAAATAAAGAATGCAATACAATTATTTGAGCTGAATAAGAAGTTTAAAATATGTCCCATTAAGTTCACTAATTCTACAAGCTATTATGTGACATGCTTGCTATTAATTCTCTGACTAATTACTTGTATGTCAGAGATTGCAAAGTGTTTTTCACAAATATTGAGTACTACAGTAGTCCTTGCCTTTTAATATAACTACTGATTACACTGGTCAACAACGAGAACAAAGTAAAAAAGCACAATTATTTCAAGTTAGGTCATATACACTGGTCAACAGTGAGATTGTTACTGACATAAAAAGGCCCTAATCTGTAGTATCTTGGTGTGCTGAACATGAATATAACCCTGAAAATTTCTTATTAGCTCTTGTTTTGAAGATATTTCATATAATTCATTTCATATGTTTCACCATGCAAATTTATCAGTAGGACTGCAACAACATCCTAAATCAGCCTAGGATGATGTAATATTGCATCACATTGCATAATACCAACATGCACACATCATCCAGAGTTGATTGCATCATTTTCTGATGCAATGCAATACTACTGCCAGGCGGCTGCTGAAGTAAGCTGACGTCAGCCGTGCACTCTAGAAAGCCCTGTCGGAAAGGTTGGGCACTGAAAATATTTCAGACTTTGTGCGAGACAGTTGAAGCTACTGTTCCATAGAACTGTTTTTATTTTATCCATTTAGGCACAATACAGAACAGTAATGCCTCAAAAGTGTGTCAATAGCATGGACAATTTCTGCTCTATTTATGGGGAAGTGACATTTGCCAACCAGAAGAAAAGTATCGCTTCTCAAGTGAAGAAAGCTTCTCATCTTTACTTCAGAGGCAAGGTTGGTGACCAAGACAAGCCTTGGGTCCCGCATAGATGCTGTGCTACAAGCACAACACAGCTTTCACAGTGGTTAAATGGCAAAGACCATATATGTCATTTGCTGTCCCCATGGTGTGGAAAGAATCAAGCAACTACATAAAAGACTGTTCCTTCTGCTTGGTTCCTCCTCTTTCCGGCGGAATAACGAAGCCAAAGAAGTTGAGAAGAGTCTACCCAAACATTCCATCTGCATTGAGATCAGTTCCACATGGTGAGGGACTTCCTATTCCAGAACCTCCAGCAGAATATTCTCTAGATTCATCTGATGAGGACAAGGGTGAGCCAACCTGTTCTCCTGTTATATCAGCATATAGTGATCCAGATTTTCACTGTGGTGCATCATCAACCCCACACAGCCTAACACAGGAAGAACTAAATGACCTGGTTCGTGATTTGGACTTATCCAAGAACAAGGCAGAATTGCTAGGATCAAGACTCCAACAATGGAATCTTCTAGAAGAAGATGTCACAATTACCTTCTATCTAAAGCGCTACCAGCAGTTGGAGCCTTTCTTCAGAATGGAAAGTACTCTGGTATTCTGTTCTGATACTGAGGGCCTCATGAATGCCTTAGAAATCACTCATGACACACAAGAAAGGAGACTATTTCTAGACTCTTTGAAACTGCGTCTTAAGGTTGTGCTTTTGCACAATGGAAACCGTCTTCCATCTATTCTATTCCCGAACAGCTGTACAAGAGACAAGCGAAGAAATCTAAGTAGTCTATGACTTGATTTTTACAGGTATTAACTGTAGGCCTATTACTATTGGCATGCATTTTGTGATGTAAACATCCATTTAGTGCAGATTACAGAAAAAACTAGAACCAAAATTAGAATTTGACTGTCATATTTGTGTTGAGCACATATAAATTGATAGGAAACGACTAATTTTATTTCAGTAACATGATTTTTGTAAAAATTTGTTGACCAGTGTTATAGGTCTGTTTTCACCCCTCCCAAAAAGTTAGAAAGGTTTTGGGCAGGGCTCTGGGCAGTGTGCAATGTGCGGTGTGTGCTGGTTTGGTCCGGTATTCTCAGTTTAATACATGTTAATCTCCTAGATTTGGAAAAACCGATGATTGATTGAATTCAAGTCACTATGGAAGTTATGCTATCATAACATTTTTACTTTGTGATTATAAAATGTTTTGAATCTTTTTTAAAACTTTCATCCTCATTCCCTCATTTTCTTTCTTTCTTTTTTTTAAAGATTTATTTTTATTTTTGCATACAAGCTGGGGTACAGGTCAGAGGTGTGAGGCAGTGAGAGGGTTCACCAGAGACAGAATGGGGAGCAGAACTGGCAGATCGACCGAAATACACTGCTGAGGGGAGCAGCGGTGAGGCAGGAGAGGTCTGCCCCACCATGTGGGATTTTCCCCAGCTGGGCATCGAACTAGAGCCGCTGCAGCCGCTGACAGCTCCACAGCGCTGCACTCAATCCGTTGCACCACCAGACAGGCCCCTCCCTCATTTTCTTTATGGTAACTTCCCTCTCTCCTCAACCTTCTTTCATCATAAATTGTTCTCACAATATAAACATTTCCATCCTCTCTTCTAACCTGCATAAACTCTGAATCTTTTCTTCTTTATTCAAGCCACTTGAAAATATTCAGTACTTCCTAGCTTCATGTACTCACCTCCCAATTTTCACTCACCAATCACTCTCTTAGAGAACCTTAGTTACCATGTTAACAAAAAAGAGAATTGCTTGAAAATAATGGTTTTTTCACAAGTGTTAAATACTTTAGCGAGAACAGTGAATGAAGCTGACACATCAAGAAAATTAAAAACGACTTGACCTTTCAAGTTTCTCCAATGATCTCACTATCATTAGTGACATCTCTTTCCTTCGTACATATCATTGTTAGAGGTCATTATCTCCAATAAAAATCTCTTTTTATATCAGTATGATGCTGACATTTTTCAGTAGTTTTCACAGCCTGCAGATTAGAGTTCAATATCCTTAATTCTATGTATAAGTACCATTATCAGAAACCTGCCTGACATTTCAATAAAATATCTTACCACACACCCTCATCAGTTGGGTTACAACAAAATAAAATTCCTAACTGTTGTTTGCCTGCATCACATAATTTCATGCTCTGTGCTTCAGCTTATAAGTGCCTGGAACCCCCTTAAATTCCTCTTCTAACAGGCAATCTTTGTCATTATTAACAATCTTATTTAGATATCAATGACTTTGTATAAAATCACTGCAGACATATTTATTCATAGCCTTCTCTTTCTAGTCATTCAACTTCTACTATGACAAGAGTCCTGGCTAATGATTTGTTTACTATGTTTCACTGTACTGCAAAGTAAGCCATCTCTAGGCAAGGAACAGATTTCTTCTTGTGTACCTGAGATATAAAATACACAACAAAAATTGTGTTCAGAAAACGACATGCAAATTAAAAGAGGGATATAACAGCTTCTAGCAATGATCATTATTTGACTGTTCACTAAATTCATTATTTGTAGGGGTAAAAGGGTTAAAGTCAAAATGACGAGGCTTGTGTGTCCTGGATGTATAATGTAAGGTCAAGTTGCTTAAATGCTTTTGTCTCTATTACTTCATTGGTTTCATGGGATAGAAATCTTCATCTCAGAGTATTGTTCTATTGGTAATTTCCCTAAATAGTCTATAAGATGTCGTATATAAGTACATAAGATGCTCGTAGATACTAGTTGTTCTCCTATCTGTGCTTTGCCGCTGGATTCAACCACTAGCTTTTATTTCTAATACTAAAACTCCCTAAAAAAGAGAGAGAGATTGAATAAAACATAATAGAAAATCCAACTAATAAATTTTTGGAAAACAAGTTAAACACTATAAGGTCCTCTATACTGAGCAAAGAGGCAGAGAACTCAGCATTCCTAAGATCATTGAAAACCAGAACATAAGCTTTGTGGACAATCAGCCTATTCTGTGTGTTCAGGCGTTTGTTTTGGATAATTACCTATTCACTTCAACAGGCTTGGCTGTAGCTACCACTGAATCAATGTAAGTTAATGTAGCAGATCAAATTTTTTTTCTTTTGGTTTTCTTCTAAAACAGTGGAAGGTAATAAGTAATAGGAGATGAAAGCACAAACATACACACACATATCTAAAGGAAAACACTTTATCTTTTCACACAAAGTATGCAGTAAATGACGCAAAAGACAATACATTTGCACAGTATTTCTCCTAGACACCAAATTTAGAAATAAATCCAAGTTATGACAAGGGCTATGAATTTAGCTACATTTTAATACTAGAATAAGAAACCTACAAGTCTGGGAAAATTACCAACCATAGCAAGCATAACTATAATTAGCATTCTATTCTTTCTGAATTTTTATTTCAGACTACCTTAGAAGCATGGTAGTCTTCCTTCAGCCTGGCAGTGATGGTATCAAACTCTTTGAGTCAAAGACATTAGAGACTCTTGAAAAGTCACAAACAATGGTTCACCAGAGATCAAGATGGGGAGAAGATATTTTCCATCAGAATTTATTCTTAACAGCATTATAAAGCACATAATCATTCTCTTAATGTTCAATATAAATTGTATTACAGGCACAAAAATTCATTTTAACATGATATCATTATAGATTAAGGTATTTTCTGTCAGTGTTGGTGATGATAAATGAAAAAACACTAGGTAGATGCAATACTTTGCTAATATAATAAAACGAAAACAAAAAACAGTGAAGTTATCTGCAATTAAGCAACATTTAATTTTATATATACACCAGTATATGATTTATTGATATCACCAATAAATTATTCAATCACTTATTGATGGTAGAAGCAACTTGTCACACTGCCATGGAAACAAATGAGAAAGATTAAAAAAAAGTGTCCATTTTCACAGGTTTAATGGTATTGTGAAATATCAAGCACGCATGCATGAGATGAAAAGTCAGTAGAATCATAAATAAAAGATTACGTTATTGATGGGAATTAAGTTTTATTTAATATGGACAATATATTTCAAATACAGTCCACAGTGCCATCTAATATCAATATTGTTAGCACCCAATGAGAAGTACCCAGGGACCCCTAAACTTGCATGCTTTAAAACAGAGTCCTACTGTCTGCTGCCTAAAGAAAAAGGAAGTATACTCTCAGTGTGACAGATCTTTAATAGAATGTGCGTGCACAGAGAGAGAAAAGAAAGTTCTTAATAAGAATTTCCCAATATAACACCCCAAATTACCCATAACCTGGCATGTAAATGCCCAGCCAAATAGAGTTGATCAGAAGTGGGGCCACTGAAGCTCAAAAACTTGTCATAAGTCTATTGCACCTTATGGCAGGGAACCATAAAAAGGGGGGTTTTGAAGCAGGACACAGAAAGCTGGGAAAAAAGGAGATGCATCAGCAAGAGAATGGCTGCCACTGTCAGCCTTTCCACATGTCACTCACACATGTCTCTTCCATGTCTATGTCTCTCCTGCATATGTCTTCTTCCACATCTCCTTCCCAGCAGCAGCAGGGTGCAAGTCTGGCCATAGGAACAAGAACACTCTCCCTTTCATCTCCAGAGCCCACTCGCCTTCTACATTATATAGTTTCACCTGCTCAGCTCTGCCCAGAGCACTCAAAGCAACTAGCAAGGTGGTTGCATGTGAGTGGAGCTGGGAACCATGGCATCTTCCCATTTTATGGAAATGCTCTGAAACAAGATCAGCTCATATCAAGATCACATCCAAATTATTAACAATAAAATGTTCAAAACAATCTTTGTATATACCTCTAAATCCTATATGGTGTTTTAAACCAACATTACCTCAATGAAAAAAAATGCAGTATATAAAAAAGGCTTTTCAAAATTCTAAGTCTGAATGGATTATGCTTCAGTGATTAAAAACCGAACTCCTTAAAAAAAAAAGGTGAACTCTTAATAGCTGCAAAACACTAGAAAGGATATAGAAATCAACAATTTACTAAATAATGTACATATGAAAATTAACTATCTTCTGAAACTTTGTTTAACTTCTCGGAAGCATGTTATATAAAAATATTGGAATATTCTACATGAATAGGGAAATCATATAATAGCTATCTATGTGCCCATTACCTTAATTTGATGAATTTTCATATTTTTCCTAAATATTTGAATAAATTATTGGTATTTTAAATACTCACTATGAAATATTTCATTGGGTGTTTCTAAATTATAAGGATACTTTAGTACTTAGAAGTAATACCCTGGGGCCTCCCTGGTGACACAACGGGTTAAGCACAGCACTATGAAGCTATCCAGAGCCACTGTAGCATGAGTTCGATACCTGACCAGGGAGATTCCCACATGATCCAGCAGACCTCTCCTGCCTCGCCCGCTGCTCCCCTCAACAGTGTACTTCAGTCGATCTGCCTGTTCTTCTCCCCACTCTGTCTCTGGTGAATTCTCTCACCAACCGACACCTCTGGCCTACACCCCAGCTTACATGCATGCATAAGTAAATCTTTTTTAAAAAAAGAAGTAATACCCTTTTACATCTAATAAAATTAGAAGTTATCACAACTTGTAAGCACTTATTTATTAATATAATCTAATTCACTTTTCATATTTAAGTTCCCAAACTGCCATGCCAGCATTTCTCTGTCTTTGTTGTCTTAGTAATTCAGGTTGCTGCAACACAGTACCATAGATTTGTTACAGGGCAGGGTGAGAAGCTCTGCAGAACTCTCAAACTTGTCTGTTCTAATAGGTTCTACCATCTGCTGCCTCAAAACAAAACATAGTCTAGTGTGAAAGACCTTTAATGGAAAGAAACTTTAATACAATTAGTATGCAATACAGAAAAGTGGAAGAATAAAGTTTCCAAATCAAGTACCCAAAGTTACCCATGCCCATGTGGGTAAATATACAGGCAAACAGGGTGAGCCCAAATCAGGGCCAATGAGGCCTGAAAATTGCCACAAGTCCAAGGCACCTTCTGGTGGGGACCCATAGGACAGAGTCAGAAGTGGCCCAGTAGGTCTGGGATAGAAGGAACAAAATCAAGATGAGAGCTGCCATTGTTAACCTCCCTATGGGTCTTTCATCCACATCTATTTCAACCAGTCCAAGATGAAGGGACAAGAGCAGTTTCTTCACATGTCTCTCTGCTTCATGTGCCTCCGCCAGAGTTCCTACTTGCTCCCCATCTTTCTTTCCCTTCGTTTCTTCTCCTCCTTGCTCAGCTCTACCCTCTCTTGGGTTTGGCAGGGAACCAGGAACTGCCCCTTTTCCGGGGACAACCCTGTTATAGACTGGGTGGCTTACAAACATCAGAAATTTATTCCTCACAGTTCTAGAAACTGGGAAATAAAAGATGAAGGCATAAGTAGATTTAGTGTCTGTGGAGGCTTAGGGCCCATTTCCATTTCATGGCTGGTCTACTGCATTATTGCCATGTCCTCACATGCTGTACAGAGTGGGAGAAGACTGAGGTCTCCTTTATGTCTATATCAGGGCTCCACCTTTATTACATAATCACCTCCCAAAGGCCCCATCTCCTCATAACATCCCATGGGATTCAGAGCTTCCACATAGGAAATTTTGGGTGAAACAAACAGACTCAAGCACCATATTTCCCAGAAAGTAGACATTTGAAAAAAAGTGTCTATTTACTTAAGTGAAACAATTTTAGAAAGAATGCTTGCCAAAATATAGGTGGTATGTATTTCCTACTACATCCCACTCTTGCCAGTTTCAGTCTACTGGTGCTCAGTGTCGTGGCTGGACAAACCTTGGGGGTGCTGATTAGCGCCGTCAGATGGCCTTCAGGAGCGACCACCAGAAAGCATTGAAAGCAGCAGGGTTATCAGAACCTGGAAATGGGGTAACAGTGAAGTTGGGAAAGGGAGGAGATGGCCTGGGGTTCTGCTTCTGGTGGTATGGAGAATAGGGGCCTAGGATTTTGCAGGCTCACTTTTTACTGTGAATTAAAACTTGTGCAAGAATTTAAAGCACAGGAAGAAGGAAAAAAAGAGGCCCAACTGGTCAGTTATCAAAATCAACCAAGATCTTTAAAGCAAGGAGCCTCAGGGGAAGCGATACTTGTGTGCCTGGCAATGTGTTTCTCTGAGATAACCATCTTTGAAGTAAATGTCTCTTTGAAGTAGATGCCTGGGTAAGCAAAGCTTATGTGAGCCACTTGATTACAAAAAAGAAAAACCAGCTTGTCAGAACTTATACTACACATGGGTAAGTACAAAATATTTTGTTTTCTCATTTATGGAGATGCTGTGTTTAATCACTAAGTGAGGATGGAGTTAGATTTATTCACAGGGAACTTCCCACATGGTGCAGCAGACCTCTCCTGTCTTGCCTGCTGCTCCCTTTAGCAGTATATGTCAGTATTATCCACCTGTTCTGCTCCCCTTTCTGTCTCTGGTGAATCCTTTCACCTCCCCCCACATCTTGGCCTATACCCCAGCACTTCCACGCAAAAAAAAAAAAAAAAAAAAAAAAAAGAAAGAAAAAAATCCCTTTTGTGCTGTCATCAATTCCACATCAGATGACTATACAGAATCTGTACTATTCCTCCCTGTTAGTTTTTTGTTGTTGTCTCATATTATTCTTGTTTAAACTTCTGATTCCCCATTAGTATTTACTACCTTGGTCATGGTTTCATGTTCTTTTACTCTTTCTTTCATATAAAGGAATTTTCAACATTTCTCGTAGGAGAGGTCTGTTGGTGGTAAACTCCACCAGTTTTTGTCTGTCTGGGAAAAACTTTATTTCTCCATGATATTTTAATAATAATTTTGCAGAATATTCTTGGTTAGTAGGTTTTGTCTTTTAGGATTGGAACAGGACTTTTCACACTGTGTCCGAGATCCCTTGTTTCCTAGCCATGTGTGTTCCCTTATTTGTATTTTTTCAGTATGAGTTCTGTGAATTGTGTTTAATCTGTTTCTCTTCTTTGTTTTCCTTGGAAGCAGGTGAAGGAGGGAGGAGAAAGTAGAGACTCAATCTCAGTCTTGGTATAGAAGGAGGCTATTCCAGAGAGATTTGTGGGGCCTCTTTTCTCTCTTCAGAGTTAGATCTGCTCTCTGTCTCACAGAGCCCAAATTCTAAGGCCTTTGCTTCCATGTTGTTCCTCTCCGTAGCATACAGAGTTCTCTCTCTGCTCTCCTGATAAGGAGGGGGAGAGAATCTTGCCACCCACACTGCCAGCTTCTATAGTCTCCATTACTGAATCAACAGTTCCTGCACCCATTTGTATGCTGGTCTGTACTCCCTATTCACTGAAAGGTCCCAATGAAAATATTTACCATGTGTGGGCTGTGTACTGCCCACGTCCCAATGTATTCAGCTGGCCAGAAAGGCAGCCACCTCATCTCTCTCTGCTCTGTCCCCACAGTGAACCCTCAATCTCAGTGCAAAGTCTTTGTGGGTCAGTCCCTCGATGCCTGTGATTGTTGAAACTGACAAATTGTAGATATTTTTAGTTGTGCTTAAGTGAGAGGTTTATCAATATCCACCTATTTTCATGTTGTGGGTGAGTTTAGAGACTCTAATAATTGTAAATATATTAGGTTCATAAGTACCATCTTATTGTGGTTGAAATTGGCAATTCTCTTATAAATAATAATTTTGAGTATCTTCATGGGTCTATTTTCCATTTGCATGTATAGTTTGCTGACGTTTCTGTTTAATTTAATCCATCTTTTTTGTGAGGTTGTCTTGGGATTTAGCAGCATTTTGTTTTCTGATGTAACTTTGTTTACGTATATCTGTGTGTATATTATTAATATTTATATTATTCTGTGGATTCCTTTTTTGGAAAAATTATTATAGACTTAATGAAGCATAATTATTGATATTTCCTTTTACTATCAATTGTTTTTTAATAGTACCCAGAATAATTACTTGGCACAATGTCATTAAGATTGTAAGTTTTCTGATGACTTTGACTATATAATTTTTATAATTGTATAGATTTTTAGATGTTCTCAGCATGAACATTGACCTGTTGCCAACAATATCTCCTATCTAGGAGAAGAATTTGTTTTTTGATGTTCAAATATTCCACTTTGTATAATATTAAGTAGGAAACTTTGTAAAAAATGAATTTTCTATAAATCACATTTTTATAGTAAATAGCTATTATTTGAAGACTTACTAGATATTAGAAAAACATTCAAAATTGCCTTGCACAATTTCATAATAGGCATTGATCTTTTAAACAATATGCACTATTAACAAAATGAGGTTCAAGATTTAAGTTATTTATTCACATTTCCTATGTAATATATGATAGAAAATTTTGATAGAATTGACAAAACTGATGTATTTTACTGAAATGACATAATGATAAACACACCAGTAATTATCCATAGTTTTTATCCAGAGTATTGTTAGTGTCATTTGAGCTGCAAAATCAAATACACAGAGATTTAAATCAAATGAGTTATTTCTTAACGATTCAATAAAGATGATATTCTCACTGCCCTGAGAGATTTTCTAGACTTCTTCACAGTCTCTCTAACTAAGAGAAGGAAGAGACTTTCTTATAATTTGTTGACCTGGTCATTTAGTGTTTTGTATCCCCATTATTCTCCTTTATGTCTAAAAGTGGAATAACACTGGTTAATTGCAGTATGGAAGTCAGTTTAGCAGAGATAAATTGAATGATATCATGGAGAGTTCATATTAATCCAGTATTCTCTGTGTATGCTGTTGTTGCTGTTTTTTTTCCTTTTTGGTAGTGTTTAGTGTTTTTGTTTTGTTTTGCATTTTACTGTCAGAGGATGAATTCTAATGTGTTTAGCCCAATTTATGATTATAATTATTTTGTACCTGAACCTTATTCTCACTGATGTAAATACCCATACATTTTTTATAAACACTCACAATTCTCTTCTTTAGGAAGTCTCCCACACAGGTGGAACTAGAAATGTCACCAACATGTTTCTTCATGATGTTTTAGAGAACCATTAGCTACAATACGGAGTAATTGTTAACCTCTAGAAGATTTCTCCGAAAAGATTGAACATGAATATGCATAGGAACAGACTATCACTTCTTCAGCATTTTCCTGACTAATTCTACAGAAATTAACTGTCCATTTGGATGTATGTTTAATTCATATTTAAGATATTAATAGCCATTATCAAGTTGATTCTTGCTTAGATCCTATAATCTTGAATATGATTTTCAAAAATAAAATTACTCCTGATTAAAAAAATATCAATTCCAAATATATTATGGATGTTATGTCAAACCGTTTGCTCCATTATTTTCTCACATTTGTTATAATAAATTTAAGTTTAAACGCTCATCACCAGTTTTCACTATTTTTAAAAATTACCAATATTTATTTCTATTGAACTGAGGCAAACTCAAGGTCACAACAAAGACTAATACCATTGATACAGCCAATAGTTCACTTTTTTCAGGAGAAAGAAGGAAGGGCAAAGGGCTGCACTAAGAAACCAGGTAAGCATTTTATATCAGCCTCTCTGGGATTTCCATGTAACATTACTGCTTAGGAGATCTTGGTCAGAACCAAGTCTGACCTTGAAACCTCACTGAAAGGTGGCTGGAAAATGAAGGGTAAGAAATGTACCCAGGTAAAAATCTGGTCTCTGTTAACAAGATAAACAAGCAAAATTTGATTTCGGTTATAAAGCACAAATCAGCCACAGTCTGCCCTTTGTTCACTTTCCATTCATTTACGTCCTTATTTTTATACATATGTCACACTTTTTCTCACAACCCCAAACTCTCTTCACACAACTAGACCTAGATCTTGACTCTGCCACTTTTCAGATCAAGTCTGTACGTCTTCTGGTGCTTAGCAACCTATAAGCTAAATGACAAGTCATCTGATTCAAATACATTCGTTTTTTTAAACTTCTTTTTAAATTCATTTTTTTGCATAGCAGTACTGGGGCGCAGGCCAGAGATGCAAGGGGTGAGAGGATTCACCAGAGAGAGAGTAGGGAGCAGAACAAGCAGATCTACTGAAATACACTGATAGGAGGAACAGCAAGAGAGACAGGAGAGGTCTGCTGGGTCGTACATGGGTTAGCTCCCTGCCCAGGGATCAAACTCAGGCCATAACGGTGATAGTGCTGAGTCTTAACCACTAGGCCTCCAGGAAAACCCCCAAACTCACTCATTTCACATGGATGGACAAGGATCAACATAGCACAATTCACTTCCTTCTACAGGAGGGGAATATTTAGTAGCCTTTACTTCCTGGAAGAGACTATTTAGAGTCCACTAAAATAAGTTACTTGGTTAGCCCCTAGCTTCATCCTCTAGAATGTTATTCCTTACATGTTATCCTCCATTGCCACATTAAACTGGAGTTTGGATCAGAACTTCAGCAGATTATCTTTTCTTGGCGCAGGAAACATAGGAGAGTTTAGAGAAAATTTCTGTAGGCCAGGATTGGTGTTTCTTTGTACAATTTTATAAAAAAACTTGGTAAACTCAGAGTCTATACTATTGTTTTCAATGTGTTTGAATAGCTCGGATGTAAATTTTAAACTTGTTCTCACAGATCTTTACTTACTAGCTTCAGTGCTCTTCTTATTCATCTTTCATAACTTAATGAACAAAGCTAGAAAATCTACTGAAATAATAGTTTCTGGTGGAAAAAAATATTTAAATCAATCTTTGCCACTAGGCTTATCACCTTGTACAATGAAGCACAAATTTAATTTGTTAAAACTGCAGTTTTGTAAACTTGTGAAGCACAAAATTACAACACTCTAAATTTCATATACATAATCTTTTTGTTAAAGTTCTGTTTGGGTATTTTCTTCCAGTTTTTGTTTTGCTTGAAGTAGCTCATTTTTCTGTGGTAGAAATAACAGTTTTATGTAGACAAAGGAGAGAAGTTTAGGTGACTAATGATTTATTAAATCAAGAACACTCTTTTTTATTGATTGAATGCATTCAGTTTCTTTAAAATATGGGTTATTTTTGTGGAAATAATAGGAACTGTTAGGTCATTCAACATTCACTTCTCTCTTTTTCTTCACTATGAAGAATCATAGGTACATCTCCATCATCCAAATAACGTATCTCTTCCTCAGAAACAGTGTTTAATCAAGACTCCAATCTCTTTCATTATTAACCCTCTTTTAATTCCCTCATATTCCAACTATATTGGAACTGCAAATAATAACCCAGGAATTAAATCCAGTCTGATGTCTGTATTTGGAAACAATTTGCTACTGGAGTAATTACACCTATTTGTTTATTTACTGTCTAAGACTATTCTAAGCTTCAATGACAGAGTTCAGTAATATCAGAGGCCCAAAAGACTGCAAATTCTAATATAATTACAATTTGGTCTTTTACATGAAAAAATTAAAAACTCAAGTTACAGTAACTAGTGCTCTGATATCTAGGCCCTGTATTTGCTTTTTTTTGCAACTCTGTAGGTATATTATTTCAAGGTCTGCCACTACAAATTGCTACAAAGTGGATGATTCAACACCCGAGATCTCATTTCTCTCAATTGTGGAGTCCAGAAATCCAAAGTCTAGGCATCATCAGGATTAGTTTATTTAAAGCTCTCTCTCCTTGCTTTTAGGAGACAGGAGAGGTCTGCTGCACCATGTGGGAAGCTCCCTGGCTGGAGATCAAACTCGTGCTGCAGTGACTCTGGATAGCTTCATAGTGCTGAGACTTAAGCCCTTACACCACCAGGGAGGCCCAGCTATAGTCTTTAGTAGTTCAATTGGAAAGTGCAAATATGATAATTCAAATAATGTTAATGTTAAGACTGAATTTGACTGAAGATCTCTCTCCAAAGTCTCCCTTCCACTGTTAATTGTACATTAATTTATTTGTAAAAATTGATCTGTACTGGTATCAGAATATATATACATTTACCTATGCATCATTCTTAGACTCTAAATTGTGTCAGACCTAACCACTGATCCATGGTTATATCATGGTTATATATATTATGGTTTTATATATATGGTTATATATTATGGTTGTATATATATATGGTTATATATTATGGTTATATTATAACACATACATACAATATTGTTATGTATGTGTTGGTTTTTGTTTACGCTGGATAGTACAGAAAGCCTTTTTTTTTTTTATTTTGAAGGAACAAAACCCACAGCTTTCTGGTCCATCCATTATCCTGTATCTTCCACTTAATTACTTTTCATATTAAACTAGTACTTTTCCTAGGACACTTTATCAAGTTGAACCAAATCTTGTGGGGTTTCTCTTTTATAATCACATGATCAAACAAAGTTGAATGATGATACAAGAGAATTTTCAAACAGATTTCAGCATTATAAATGGCTTCCTGGGAACACTGTCAACAGTTTATGCTTTTTGGTGACTGATATTTCACTTGAAATTTTTAGGAAATATTTTGTCATTATATTTTTCTATAAGATCTTTCTAAGGAACTCTAAAAGGAAGACTTTATCTTACTATCTCTAACATAATAAAATGCAAACATACATGCTCACATATACAAAGAGACACATGCCCACACTCACAAAGCCAAATAAAACATTGGAAAATGCTTCTCAGTGAATTTACACTTAAATATTTTGTATTGTATAGAGTCCCTTTCTTCTCCTATTTATATTATTCAAACAACATTGCTAATGAATAAGTGTTAAAGCTAGGAGATTAAAATTAAATAATTAAATTTAAATAAATAATATGTAAGTTAGCCATACTAAACTTAGAGTTTATGTAATTTCTTTTTTTTGTAAAGATTTATTTATTTATGTATACAAGCTGTGGTGCAGGCCAGAGGCGTGGGGTGGTGAGAGGGTTTCACCAGGGACAGATTGTGGAGCAGAACAGGCAGATCAACCAAATTACACTGCTGAGGTGAGCTGTGGGCGAAGCAGGAGAGGTCTGCCGCGCCATGTGGGAATCTCCTTGGCGGGGTGTCGAACTCGCATCACCCTACCGACAGCTCCACTGTGCAGCGCTTAACCGCTAAGCCACCAGGGAGGCCCAGTTTACGTAATTTCTTAATGAGTCATATAAAATATGTTTTTTCATCAATTTGCCAATGTCCAAAAAATTATAGTGTGTCTAACTATATGTATTTTTTAAAGAATACTTTGGATCTGTAAATCTGTAATTGTGAAGTAAAAATAGTTTGAAGTTTAAATCTTGCTTTGGGAAATCACTTACCACCAAAAATCCTTAGAAATTAAATTTTTAAATAAAAGTAAATGTTCTCAGTTACATCTCACTGATGGTACACACTTTCTGGAGCTTCTACAACTTACCATTAAGCTTTTTGATTGTAATTGGTAATCTGATTTAACTTTAAATAGTTTTTGCTGTCATTTGAGCAAAACAACAGCTTTAAAACATTAGCTTGATTTTCTTTTATTACGTTCCAGTAGGGAATTTAGCCTCTCTGTGTTGTCATTTTTTCTTTACTTATACCCAAAGCTCTTTTCTGTGTAACTATTCAAGCATAGCAAATAGTTGGAAGAGTGACATAGGGCATATTATTAGCATTGTGATAAACTTTAGAAAGCACTGCTTTTCATGTACACATAAAGACACTTTCCCTCCTGTTTCCCACTATTTCTTAATGGTTATGATATTTTCAAAATCAGTTTTTTTGAAGTTATAGAGCTATTTCATAGGTGCTAAACTCATTCTGCTTGTGTGTGTGTGCACGTGTACACACATGCGTGTGTGTAGACCATTTTAAGTTAGTAGACTAAGTTGAAAATGTAATTGATTTTATATTTGCTTTTGCTCTTTAGAATCTATCATATTAAGTAGCCATTGATCTAGAAAACATTTAAAATCAAGCCAATAGGAGATATTAAAATTTATAGAAATTAAAGGTTATTTATTGAAAGAAATATGTAAAACATTGAAACAATTATTGACTTTTCCAGTAATTCATCAATTTAATAAGTCATCTATTTGGAATACATTATGAATGCTGTGTTAGAAATTGGTAGTCCAACTCCATGAGAATTTATGAGTGCTGCCTTCAATGATACAAATTATTTATTTGGGAGGCAAGCTTGATATGCGTGTGCCTTTGTGTGTATATACATGTACATACATATAATAAAATAACATATATAATAATCATATCTTTTAGTGGAACAAGGGAAAGAAAAAAATGACTCTTTGATAGGGAATAACGAATCATGTATTAAAAGAAATCTACATTTGCCATTAATAGCTAGACTTTAGTACTCCTGACATAAAAGTCATTTGGTGGTGGGGGCTAGGGAGCTGCTGGGAAGAAGTCTCTTTGGAAGTTGAAGTGGGTCTTGAAGACACAAGCTTGAAACTATAAGTTTACTTCATATTTTTATGGCTGCTACAAATTAAAAGTTAAACAAGGAAGCTTAAATGCTAAGTAGATAGGAAATAATAAAGCATCATTTGAATGAGACCAAATAAAGGCATTTGATGGTTTAGGTGTTTTTTAAAAGTTGTATGTAAGATTTTTTTTTTTTTAAAGATAGACTAGAATGTATAGGACAGCATCTGAGAATTAAGGAAGCAATATTTGGAAATAACATAGTATGATGGAAGAAAGATATTTTGTATTAGTTAAACTAGTTTATTAAAGAAAGGATGTTTCCAAATTTTAAATTTTTTTGTTTAACTTTATAATATATGAGATAACTAAGAATTTGTGGCTATCAATGTTGATAACTTAATAGAGAAGTGAATAAAGACCTGGGAAACAAGGAAAATCATTCATCAAAAGCAAAAGACCATTTAGAGAAGTGTGTTAATTGATCCAAGAATAGAACTTGACAAAAATGGGAATACATTTATTATACTTTGGAGAAAAAGAAGATGGGGAAAAAGTAGGTATTGGTGGAAAGATAAGAAAGTTTCAGATATTTGGTTTATAGTATGAGAAGGGATTGTGTTGCAGAAGAATCATCACAGGAAGTGGAAAAGCAAGCTTAAGTGTAGAGAATAGTTGATTCTTAAGTCATTGTTAAGTGACTTAAGTATTAAAATGACCACATAAAAATCCAGATGTTGAGATTTTGCATAGCAATATAAATGCAATATAAATGCAAGAGAAGCAAGGATATTTAAAAGGTATAACTGTAATGATGGATGATAAATGACAATGAATGCTTTTTGAAGTGATTTGTTTTTGTCAGATATCGAATAGAACATATGTGAAAGGATAAGAATTGGTTGTAATAGAGAGTAAACTATTTACACAGACATTTCACAAGTGATTCATTTTCTGGTATAAAATTGGGAATGACTGACCAAAGTAGTATTGATGAACATACTATTAGAAATTAAGCCACCAAAGAAAGAAAAATTCCAGGAACTAATGGGTCACCTTCTAAAATGACAAGACAAAGCTTTAAAATGAAGATTGTTACACAAGTACTAAAATATTTTTCCCATAGTTCCCTTTTATTTAAATATTTTATTGAGATAGCATTGTTTTACATCACTGCATATGATTGAGAGGTATAGGCTCACACATAGCCTTCATGTATAAGTTACTACACAACACCTACCACTATGCACACAGAGTCCTTCTCCAGAGTCCATTGCACCCCTCCCCGCTTTGCTCTCCACCATCTCCCTTCTCTTGTAACTTTGACTCTGTAGTCAAATTTCTAGGGCTTGTTATTGGCTGGGTATTATCTGACCCTTTATTTTGTTTCTCTATATTCTAGATATAAGTGACAGCATCCAGTACTTTATTTCTCCTTCTTATTGCCTTTCTGATTACTAGTTCATATCTTTTCCCTAATTGGGTTTATTTTCCTATCAGCAGGATTTTTCAGGAGACACCACATGCACTATATTAATTTTAGGACCTACGGTAAAGACTATTTGCTAAAAAATACATTAAAAAAGAAAGTAATTCTCTTTTAGTATAAAGGATTCTTGACAATGAGGATATAGTAACAACTCTAGTATAATCTTTCATTTGAAGAGAAGCGATACTTTACATTATAAAATTCCATTGTACTTACACAATTTGATGTAAGACAAAAACATCACCAGATGTCACGAACATAAACCCAAAGACAGTATCCCTGCATCTTGTTGTTTTTAAGTTTAATTTCTGCCTGAAAAAGTTCTTTGCTTGACGAAAGTAACTAGGAAGAAAACACAATGTTCTTCTTATTTGTGGTTTAGAGACTGACCCCAGTATTGCTACATCTATAAATAAGCTTCTATGAGAGTCCCAGAAGTCCTGCCACTAGTCTGCCGTCACAGTTTATTGGTTAATCAGCAAAGAATTGAAATCTTGATTGGCTTTATTTGTTGGCTGATTGAAACACTGAGATAGGAAGTAGTGGACAGATTAATTAATTTGTGCTGGAGAATCCAAAGTTAATCTAAAGAATGCTGTCACTTTGATTGATGGCTGTGTGAGAGAAGAAGTCTTTAAAAACCACCATGAATCTTCACGCTGTGGGCACATAAATACAAGCTTTAGTCTATTTAACTGATTGAATTCTACTGAATGATATTGAATACTAATGTTTCTGTGTGCATAACAATTGCCACATGTTTTAAGGGTGTCCTCTATAGCACAGAGAAGAATGTACAAAGCATTTTAATAACCACAAAGTATTGAATCTTTGAACAATATTATGTTTAAGAGGGCTTGACTCCGAGAGCAAGGGAAACAAAAACAAACTAAGCAATGGGACTATATCAAATTAAATGCTACTGAACAGTGAATGAAGCTAGTATTGGAAACAAAAAAAAAAATGCCCTACTGAATGAGAGAAAATATTTGCACATTATACATATGACAAAGAGCTAATATCCAATATCTACAGAGAGCTCATTCAATATCCCCCCCAAATAAAACAACCCTATCAAGATATAGGTAGAAGAGCTCAATAGACAATTCTCTAAATAAGACATGCAGATAGCCAACAGGTGCATTAAAAATGCTCATTATAACATCTTTAGGGAAATGTTTATCAAAACCAAAATGAGATACCATCTCACATCTGTGAGAATGAGCCATATCAAAAAGAACAGAAACAAGTATAGGCAAAGGTTTAAAAAGAAACTCTGACACATTTTGGTGGAATATAGATTAAGTCCTTATGAAAATAATATAGAGATTTATTGAAACATTAAAACTAGATTTACCATATGATCAAACAGTTCCACTCATAGGTATCCACCCAAAGAATGCAGACATTCAAAGGGACATATGCACTCTTGTGTTCATTGTAGCACTATAACCAAATTATGGAAGCAATCCTAGTACCCAACTACAGTTAAGTGGATTAAGATTTGATATATATAAATACTGCCCAGCTATAAAACAGATGAAATCATGCCATCTGGGACAACATGGATTGCACCAGAAAGAATGATGCTGAGCAAAATAAATCAAAAGGCTAAAATAAACAACAGATGATTTAATTCATATGTGAGTTATAAAGAAACAAAACATAGAACAGACAAAACTAAATCAAAACAACCCCTAGAAGTCTGACTGCAGAATTGAGGATACCACAATAGGAAGGTGAAAGATGTGGACTAAATGGAGAAAGGGGTCCAATAGACTAGTAAAGTGCTTGATATAAATTTTAGATTCTAGTGGCAGAGAGATCTATTTGTCTTGTGATCACTCAAGACAAGCCTTCTACATAAGTTCGCTTATTAAAACTGTCACCAAACAATCTGTAGTGGTTCACCTATTTCTTATGTCTCTCTTTGTACTCCTTATAGAGGGATCAGTTTTGATTGTACTTGGGGAACTCCCAAGGTTGCAAACCAACCTGATGGTAAATCTTTTAAATTTTAGTCATTCTTACAGGTACGAGTAGGTTATTTATTTTGTAATATGTATTTTTTTTAATAACTAATGATCCTGTTATCTTTTCTTGTGCTTTTTGCCATGCTTCACCTTATGAAAAACATCTAAATATTTCCCTTATGTTAAATGGTTGAGTTTTACTTTTTTTCATTTTAGAGTATAATATTTATTAAATTTTATCATTTTTGATCACTTTTTTATAATCAAATTAACTCTGACATGAACATTGACAGTTAAAAATTAGAAGTTGTTTATCATGGATACAACTACTTTATCAGATATGCAAATATACAAATACATTCTTCCAGTCTGTGGCTTTTCTTGCCTTTTATTTTTTTTTTCATTTGCCCCATCTGTTCTTTGTTTCCTTTTTTACCTTCTTTGGATTAATTCAGCATTTTTCAGAATTTCATTTAAACAATGTCATTGGTCCATAATCTCTAACTTGTCTTTATTTTAGTCGTTATTTTAGGATTTATTAGACATTTTTAATTTATCATAGTTGACTCTGAAGGGATATTAGTCTCACAATTTATGTAACATGCACATCTTATACTAATGTATTTTCATTTTACTTCCAAGTTCGGTGCTGTAGTTTTCGTACATTTTGCTTTTAGAAAAATTCCAAATTAGTCCCTAAATTGTTATTTTCACTTAGACACCAATTATTAAATATATTGAGGTAATATGAAAAATACCTATGTAGGTAAAAATACTATGCTATTCATTTTTTGGTATAGATCCATATTAACATATGATATAATTTTTCTTCTACCTAAAAGACTCTTTACCTTTTATATCGGGTCGACTGCTAATGAGAAATTTTTTCTGTGTCTCAAAGTTTCTCTGTTTCACCTTTATTTTGCAAAGATATTAATGAACATTGTATTCTAAGTTGACAGTTTTATGTCATTCATTTTTAAAAATTTTGATCATCTCCTCTCCCACTTGCATTTTTTTCTACTAACAAATCTTCTATGGTAACTATTTTGTCTATGGTTTATTTTAATTTTTTTTATTCTTTCCTACTTTGAAGCCCATAGATTTTCATTTGTCATAGTGACATTTTCTTCATGTATCTTTTTTGAGTTTTGCAGATCTTTTTCAACCTGTGGGTTTATGGTTTTCATCATATTTAGATTTCTCATTATTTCTTATAATGTATTTTCTGTACCCTTTCTCTGAAATTTTTTCAGGCCTCCAACAGGCAACAATTAAGCTGTTTGTTCAGTCTATTTTTTACATGTTTCTTTTGGATAGACTGTATCGTTGTGTTATCAATTTTGCTATCATTTTCTCCTATAATGTCTATTCCTACCTCATGGATTTTTCAGCACAATGATTTTATTTTTAAATTCTGATAGTTTACTCTGAGCTTTTTTTTTCCTTCTTAACCTTTTACTTATCTTTTTGATGACATGGGACACAGTTAAATTAATTCTTTAATATTCTTTTCTGATAATTTTAATACCCATGTACATTCTAGGTGTGTCTCAATTGTTTCTTATTATGATCTATTTTCCCATTTTTTTTTCGAAATTATTCTTCTTTGGATAGTTCTCTTCTCCCCATTCTTTCCTCTTAGAAAGTAGAGGAGAAAGTCACCCTTTTCTCTTACTAATACCAGTGAAGAGAATCAGTACATTAAACATATGGAGTAAAATAGCAAGCTATATGAGGAACTACAAATAGCTCTCTAATGATAAATCCAATATGTAAAGTGAGGGATGATAAAACATAATATTAATATCATAGTGAGGTCAGGACCAAAGCTCTGTACCATGTGGAGGAGTTTAGGATTTAGCCTATATGCTCGCAATTTTTTTCCTTGTGTTTGCTTAATTTTTTACAGGGCACTGAAATTTTATACACGCGCGCGCACGTACGCACATGTAAAATGTACACTGCAATAAATTTTCACAAACACACACAGTTCAATAAGTCAGAACCTTGCCAGCACCAGAGCACCCTTTAAAATATGCCCAGTCACTAACAGAGCAACCCACTCACAGAGTTACCAAATAAACACCTGGAGAGAAACAGGTCTACTTAATAGTGAAACAAATAGTTACATTTTTTGTCTTGCGTTTTCTTTAGCAAAAAGGAAACAGAAAAACATCACTGAAGTAGAAAAAATTTTATGTGACAATAGCAAGTGTGTGGAAACTCTGAGACAGCTCAGATTTACTCCTTTGTGCCACTTGAAATTGTTTTATGCAAAAGATTTCATTTAATTCCTCAGAGACATTTAAAAAAAAACAGCAAAAACAAGGAGGGTAATAAAGTCTTCTTACATTATTGTGCTATAAATACTGAAAATATGTTTCCAAATGTGACAAGAAATATTACGAGCCATTGCAAATTCACAAATGGAGCAAGTGTAATACTCTTTCCTCAGAGGCACCGATAAAAAAAGACTATTATAAAGCACTACAAAATAATTTCTTTATCTAAAAGCTCTGAAGCAGTTATTAAACCAGCTGTTTTCAAAAGTACACAAATCTGCTAAGTTGCAGTTGGGTAACTGTTAAATGTTAAAGCAGTGAATGATCAGCACGGAGCAGATGGTCTGGGAATGGGTGAGAAAATGGCAATGTTAATACCACCAGACTGAGATGTTCATTTGTGCTGTGGTATGCGCAGACTGGGTGAATAATGAAGGTTCTGTAATAATTGTGTAAATCCCAACATTATTAAATCGATTCAGCTGGGGTTTCTTAATATATGTGAAGCCCTTGATGTACTTGGAGAAATACCTCCTCTTTGGCTAAAGCTGTTCTCATTAACTCATACTGCTTTATTTGCAGTGACCTCAGTGTTCTGTTAAGTAATGAGTGGAATACGAATTAGAAATCCACTTTCAATCTAAGTATTAGAAAGGAGGGAAAATGTTAAGAAATGTGTCAAAGCAGGAGCCTTGCATGAGATTGGCCCATGGCGTTAATTTACCTATCAGGTTCAGTTAGTGTTTGTTTTAGACTATTTAAGGGTTTATAATTAGACTTGCTCTTTAGGGGTTTGCAAAAGTTGCCTTTTCCTAGTCAATGTTTATTTTATCTGAAAGGGAAGAAATCCATATTAACATATCTTTTAGTTTTTAGTTTAACTTGGGCATTCTCTGCTCTTTACAGTATCGCTTCAGAGGTTTTGTAGAAAACAAACTTTTTCTCAACCTAAGCTCTGCCGGTAATAGTTTTGAGGGCTTGTCCTTATGCTCTGTAGAATGTATGCTTAGCAACATCTCTGATACTGCCCACTAGATAACAGACAGTCTCTCATCCCCTCCCAGTTGTGAAAATCAAAAATATATACACATTACCAAAGATTTCCCTTGGGGCGATATGGAGGGACAAAATTGCCTCTATCACTCATTCTTCATTGAGATCCACTGGTCTATCAATAACACTAGTCAACAAATTTTTACAAAAGTCATATCACTGAAATAAAATTAGTCATTTCCTCTCAATTTGTATGTGCTCAACACGAATCTGGCAGTCAAATTCTAATTTTGGCTCTAGTTTTTTGTAATCTGCAATAAATGGATGTTTACATCATGAAATGCATGCCAATAGTAATAGGCCTACGGTTAATACCTGTAAGAAATCAAGTCATAGACTACTTCTTAGATTTCTTCGCTTGTCTCTTGTACAGCTGTTCAGGAGCATCTCTGGGGAGTGTCCAGCAGTAGTCAGCCAGCATTGCAGTGGACCATTTTCCCTGGTATCTTTGTGCCATTGATGTGATATCTTAATGAAAACTTTTGCCATGTTCATCACTAACCATAGCACAGTTTTCAGGGAAGAAATCCAGATGGGAATGAAGGAAGTGGATCTTTAGAGACATATTGCAGCCAAGTTTCTGATACTGCATCAGCATGTCTTCTAGTTCCTTGTAGTTTTCTGCCCTAACTTTCCCAAGAAAGTTTGTAGACACTAGGCGAAAAGCATTCCATTCTTGTTTCGCATCACCCTGCAGCAAGTTGTTGAACCGGTCATCTCAATGCACACAGAATGTTTGGGTAGACCATTCTTGACTTCTCTGGCTTCGTTATTCCACCAGAAAGAGGAGGAACCAAGCAGAAGTAACAGTCTTTTATGTGGCTGCTTGGCTCTCTCCACACCATGGGGACTGCAAACGGCATGGATGGTCTTTTGCCATTTACCCACTGTGAAAGCTGTGTTGCACATGTAGTACAGCATATATGCGGGGTCCAAGGCTTGTCTTGGTCAGCAACTTTGCCTCCGAAGTAAAGATGATAAGCCTTCTTTACTTGAGAAGTGATACTTTTCTTCTGGTTGGCAAATGTCACTTCCCCACAAATAGAGCAGAAATTGGCCACGCTATTGATGCACCTTTGAGGCATTACTGTTCTGTATTGTGCCTAAGTGGATAAAATAAGAACAATTCTATGGAACAGTAGCTTCAACTGTCTTGCACAAAGTCTGAAATATCTTCAGTGCTCAATCTTTCCGACAGGGCTTTCTATAGTGCACTGCTGACGTCAGCTTACTTCAAGAGCCGCCTGGCACTAGTATTGCATTGCATCAGAAAATGATGCAATCAACTCTGGATGACGTGTGCATGATGTATTATGCAATGCGATGCAATATTACACCATGCTAGGCTGATTTAGGATGTTGTTGCAGTCCTACTGGATAAATTTACATGGTGAAACATATAAAATGAATTATATGAAATATCTTCAAAACGAGAGCTAATAAAAATTTTTCAGGATTATATTCATGTTCAGCACACCAAGATACTACAGATTAGGGCCTTTTTAAATCAGTTATGATCTCACTGGTGACCAGTGTAATAATTAAAAGGGGAATGTAGCTCAATACCTCTTTTGGAAAGAAGAAAAGAAAGAAAATGAAAATGCCATAGTGAATGTCCACAAAGAGTTGAAAAGTTTAATTGAACATGGCTGTAATTAAAATATCAGTACATAGAGTCCCATGATAAGACTAAAATGCTAAATATAATACTTCAATTCCATGAATTCAGCTATATGATGCTCCCAACTGTTGGAATAAAGTGAGATATAAAAATAAGTGATAAGAAAGCACATGTTTTTTCTAGCTAGGTCTTTCAAAATATTTTTTAGACAGTAGTATCAAAATATTACTAAAAATAAATAAATTTGAAGTCAATTAGATTTTGGAATATGCTACTGTCAAAGCAGAACACAAAAGGAATCATCTGATACTGCTCCGTCGTCTTCTCACACTGAATGAGTAATCAAAACTGCATTAGATGGGTTGGCAAAGGAAAAACAATCAATTTAATAACACACAACTGGACAATTTACATGGTTCTTAATTCTAAAGTATAACAGAGCAGACTAGCAATATTTATCTTGCACTTTGGGACATGGAACATCAAACACATATTGGGAAAACATCACATGACAGATAAGGATGGGTGACTTCATACTTACTCTGAAAGTAAAAATGAGAATCTCAGATAGGCTAGTAACATGCTTACCGATAAACCTGAAACAGGATGAGGCCCCCAAACTATATTCTTCTAGGTCATTAGAAGGAGAGCATGTGGCTTCTTTGATTAGGACAAAGACAGAAATTTAAGACATGGAGGCTTCTTCTTTCATTAGGGAAGGGTGAAGGACTTAAGCAAGAATAGAAAGCTTCTCCTAGCCTTCAGGAATCTTACTTTTCTCAAGCCCCCAAAGATCTGTGTTCTTTAAGTATCGGTAATAGACTTCCCAGGGTTCATAAGAACTTGACTGACCTCTAGTTTCCATACCAATCATGACAATAAACCTACTCTGAGTTTACTGAGAAAAGGCTATCTGATCTTTTGGGGGGAAACTGACCCCACACTACATATGACATCACCATATTGAAGAGTTATTTTGCCCAAAAGCATATAAATAGCTCTAAAATGTATTACAGTTAAAAAAATCTATACTATTTAACCAAGGAATATGTATGTGCATGTATGTATGAGTGTTTAGTGTATAATTTGTCATAGAATAGTATTCTCCTGATTCATTTTACCCAAAGGGAAACCATAACATTTGTGTCCTAATTAAGATCTGCACCCTGAAGTTCATGCAACTTACAAGCTAGTCCTAAAGCTACCTCTCTAGAGTGTACCTTGTGCTACTTTAGACATCATAGGGAATTGGAAATTGGAGAGAATGTATTGTAGTGGGAGTTGGAATGGCAGTGCTAGCACAGGCAGGAAAAAGTGCCTTTGTGATTGGCTTTAATCAGATTTACTGACACCAGCACGAACGAGCATGCCATGGAGAGTTAATTTTAACATGGATGACAAAGAACTACTGTAAACATTAAGCAAAAAATAAAGTGAATAGCCATTGAGAATAGATACAAATAAGCTTGTATATAGGAGGCTTTCCAATGCTAGTAGTCAATAAGACAGCTACTATAATCATAATATGACCATATTCATTAATGTTTATTTGTTAAAATATTCTATTTAGGCTTAGCATGGTGCTTCATATCTGTCACAGCCATTTTCCAATTTCCAGATATTGTAAAAATCTACTCATACAAATACTGAGCAAAAAAACCAAGGAATTTGTTAACCTTGCAAAGATTTCAGGATTTTAAGAAGTTGAGGAAAGTGAGTGTGGAGAACAAATACAATCACATACAAAGTTGTTCAACAAATGACGATTCTAGCAGAGTTGGAACAGTAATGACTACAGAAGAGAAATTTAAAAGATGAGAAGAGAGCTTTCAAAGGAAAATAATTTGTATATGAAAAGATGAAGAGTATTTTAGACTTTCTTTTTTTTTTTTTTTTTTTAAGATTTATTTATACATACAAGCTGGGACACAGGCCAGAGGTGTGGGGTGGCGAGAGGGTTCACCAAAGACAGAGTGGGGAGCAGAATAGGCAGATCGGAAATACACTGCCGAGGGGAGCAACGGGGCGAGGCAGGAGAGGTCTGCCACACCATGTGGGATTCTCCCAGGCTGGGCGTTGAACTCGCATGGCCGCTGCCAACAGTTCCTCCCACCAGGGAGGCCCCTATTTTAGACTTTTAATGAGGGAATTCCTTGCAAATTCTACATCTTTGAACTATTAATTCTAAATATAGTGTCATTTAATTTTGTTAGAAAAATTACTCATCTAATTTAATGCCATTAACTTTTTTAATTCTAAAAACTAGTTGTTCATATTTATAATTAAAACCAAATAAATGATATAAAAAACCTAATGACATATTTTTACAAATTTTCATTTTATATATCAACCTATTGTATCAATCAAACATTCTCAACATTTATTATGAAGTTTGAGCCCACTTTTGGAAATTTCTCTGAAGATGGCTTTTTCTATATCATCTCCTTCAACAAAAAATGAACTGAATTTCAGTGGTTATGAGGAACTTCTTAACCTTCTAAAAGTCATCTAACTGTTCTGATATTTAGTTCGACATTTTAAAATTGCTATGTTCTATTTAATTATATTTACGAAGAACTAAATTTACTATAAGCTTTATAAGCTTGTTATTTCACAATTCAATTTCTATAATAAAAACAGATAAGAAGTATGTCTTAGAAAGTTTTTCTCTGTTAGTATATTTTTAATACTATAAAGGTTAAAAATCAGTCATGCGGGGAATCCTCTAATTTCATTCCCTCATTTTTTCAGAAATATATAAATATGATTAAAAAAATAAAAACATTGTTTTCACATGTGGAAATGTTGGAGAATGACAAAGTGGTAAATGGGGAAAACAATCATTTTCATATTTGAAAAAAAATGTTTAAATTTTATCAACATTTTTCTCATTTTTCAAGTGTTTCTGTGAATATACACAAAATCTGAAATATGTTACCAAGACTTTGAGAGCTATTTATAATTATTTTAATGTCACTGGTGCATGTAACATTCTTTACTAAATATTATTCTCTTTGGATGTTTAAGTAGAATAAAAAGACTATTATAAGACAAATTAGTGTTGTTGTTTGCTTAATTCTAAATGAGAATTTTAGATTAGTCTCTAAGGACAGATTTGTGAAAATGAAGTCAGACAAAAGACAAATGATTTGGGCTTCTCTCATGGTGCAAGGGGTTAAGTTGCAGCACTGTGAAGCTATCCAGAGCCACAGAAGCACAGTTCGATCCCCAGCCAGGGAGCTAACCCACATGGCACCGCAGACCTCCCCTGTCTCACCCGCTGCTCCCTTCAGCAGTGTATTTCAGTCAATCTGCTCCCCATTCTGTCTCTGGTGAATCATTTCACCTCGCCCCCCTCCACACACATACCTCTGACCTATACCCCCAGCTTGTATGCATAAATAATTAAAAAAAAAGACAAATGCTTTAAAAATTTGTGTGTTCAATTATGTTAAAACAAGCAACCAATCAACAAATGTAGGGATATACTTAACAGAAACGTGTAGTATTGAAATGAAGAAAAACTTTAAATACTTTTGAGGGATACAACAGAAATTCTGGATAAATACTAACATACAACTTATTCTGAATTAAAAAAAAAAAATCAATCAGAATTGTAGGCTTATGACACATTTTAGTCTCTGAACCCTCTCCAAAATCTACTAAACTAACAGCAATGGAATTAAGTATATAATATGCTTTAGAGTTCCCTGTCACACATAAAGAGACAGAAAAATTTGACAAAAGGCATTTTGTGAAATAAGGAAAGTGAAAGCCAAACTTTCACTGCTCTTCAGAGTATGTTTGAGTCTGGGAGGGAGATGTGTTGAGGATTTGAGGGAATAATTAAAATTAGGTTGATTTCTTTAATAAACACTCAGAAATTCATGGCCTCAGGTACAATTGAAGACTAAGGTGCATGGGAGGGGTAAAATTGAAGGAATGGCTGAATGTCTATAGAACAGTTAGATTTGGAGACCTCTTTCATCTGCCCAAGCAGCCAGGAGGAGGTGTCTGCTCCTCCATAAATCTTACAGAAAACAAAAGATATTCATTCAAAAGAAGCAGATCCTGAAGGTTACAAAGCCTCAGTAAATTCATAAGCGGGCTAGAGAGAGAGGAGGCACTATACAGGAAATAAGAGCATATTTTACAGTCCAAACATGGTAATAACTAAACTTAACTCATGAAGCAGTGGAACTGGATTCATTTTGTAGAAAATGTACTTAAAAGGGGACAACAAAACACCAGTCAAGAAGACCTCGCCAAGACTTCATTAACCAAGACTTCAATAACACTTTAAATATGCTGCTATTAAGTATGAATGGGCAATCAAGGATCACCAGTATTTGATGAAATCTAATATGACAGATAGAAACAAAATAGTAAGAGGAATGATATCATCAGTGGAAAGAGAGCACTCAATGGGCATAAGAAATTTGGGGGGGGGAAGTAAATTATTTGAATATAATAAATGAGAGATGATATTGGATTATGTGACAAAACAAAATACAAGTGGGTAAAAAATTGAAACAGTGTAGGTATAGGAAGTGTTCCTAGAAATAAATAAAAAAAATACATGAAATTCAAACTTAAATGTCAATAGTTTGCAGTTTAAATTTGGGGAGATCTCATAGAAAATCTAAGAGTAAAAGTAGATAATCACTTTAAAAAGCTGTTCATTGTATTTGTAGAGATTTCAAAAAAGAGCAGAGGGAATAAATGGAGAGAAAATAAATTACGAAAGAAATAATATAAGAAAAGTTTCCAGAAAAGAGTTTGTATAATCATGAAGTCTTCAGTTTAATGTAGCAGAAAGGCCCATACCCAGATATATTATCAGGAAACTAAAGCTCCAGAAAGAAAGAGACAAACCTAAGTGTTTAAATAAAGAGCTAGATCTATATAAAAGTCCAAAATTCAGTGTAGATTCCATAACAAAGTGCTATTTGTAAGATAAATATACATTTCAATCAGGAATTCTAAACCTAATGAAAAGATGAATCCAAAGTAAAGGTAGAATAAACATTTCAGACATTCGAATTAAAAAATTGCTTTCTCACGTGACTGCCTTTCAGCAAACTGCTATATGATTTCTTCCTAAAATAAAACAGCGATCCTAGAAAGAAGATATGCAATCTTAGAAGAAGGAGCTCAAATGCCAGAAAGCAGTGAAAAAGATTTACAAGACAATACTGAAGGAAGGAAGTCTCAGAATGCCAGTCACACTTAGTCCCTAGATGTTGTAAGGTGGTCACAGCAGGGCTCATAATGGGATGATGACAGGAGAACACAAATACAACAAAATAACTGATGGGCAACTTTGTGTGATCATATAGTAATTTTATACCTGAGCGACTATATTACATCAAAAATTTGGTCCTGTAGTAGAAATAAGTAGACGCTAATTAAAGAAACAATTAGTAACTCCACAGAAGACAGATATTTTTATCAGAAAAGAAATATGATTATAGTATGTTCCAGTTGTATGGACAAATCAATGTTGCAAAGCATTTTTGGAGGAAAAATAAATTACTTTCTGAAGAAAAATTTACTCAGTTATTGATGGAGGAGATACAATGCAAAATAAGATTAGAACTAGGCCCACAAAAGAAAGTGGGGGTAGAAGAAATCAACATAACCATTAGCACAATCCCTAGGTGCCAGCTCCTAAATTACAAAGCATAGGTAGGAGCTAGCCTGCAGTCTAGGGGCAAAGATATGGAGATTGAGCCCATTGTAGAATCTCCTGTCTCTTTTCTAATTCTAGTTAGCCAGTAAACAGACAGCCATCCTCAAAAATGAGCCCCTCCCAACTGAAAGAAGGCCATGTCAGTGCCATCCATGCAGGAATTAGGGGCAGCCATTTTCTCTGCCCACCTGTGCCTATGCAGGTGCTTTTCTTTACCAACTCTGTCCCTCTGCAGGGCAGCGGCCTGTCTGCTGAGATCTGCACCACGCAGGCTTCTCTTAGCAAACCTGCCCCCTCAGAGGGCAGCTCTTCCTGTCCACTTGTGTCTGTACAAGTGTCCTTTACTTCCTTGTCCTAATAAACCTGTTCTTTAAGTCTAACTGAGTCTCTGTCTGGTGGAGAAACTTGTCACGTGCCGCTGAAGGGAGCTCTGGTGAAACCTTTCCGAGAGTGAACCTGAGGACCCCGAGCTCCGCTCACAAATCCATCAACTCTAAAATGACATCATAATCATCAAACTATAAAGTGTGAATAACCTTCATTCTATCAATCTATCTTCTAAGAAATATAACACATGTAAATAGTCTTCAGTGATTTCTTGAGTGCATGCACAAAGATTTTTAAGTTACCATGAGAGAGAGAAAGGAGACCTGGAATGCTTCTCTCAATCATTTATTCTACTTTCTTCTTATGTGTATCTCCACAAAATATAGGAGGTTGCATGGTGAAATATTATGTCTAAGTTCCATTTAATCTGTTACACAAAAACTGCACATATCTGGTTATACACAAATATATCTTTCGTATATAGAGTTAGGCTATACAATTAAAGTCCCTGGTATTTTCACATATGTTAAGAAGGCACAATGAGACACTTAAAATAGCATGAGTGGCTATTTAGAGTGAGATGATTATATGTTGGAAAACATGTGTATGTTCCACTTCCTAACTAATGGACACTATCATCCAGATGGATCTAGTTATAGATAGAAATGTTCTTGTAAGTGTTAATCAGTGCCTTTTGATAAAACATAAAATTACTCCTCCGTTGAAATAGTTATCTCAATTCTGGAAAACATTAGTAACTTTCTAAAAAAATCTTTGGTAAAAAAACAGAGCAAGAATATTTAAGAAAATTATGTTTTTTGTTTTTGTTTTGTTATTGTGGTAACATTGATTTGCAACGTTGTTCGTGAATTAGCGGTACAGGCTCTCCCCCTTCAGGTGATGTTACCACACTGCAACCACCACCAAAACACCTATAGTCCTTCACCATAGTCTATTGTAGTCCCTCCTTATTTTGTTTCCCTCTCCCTCCTGCTCTAGCAACCTCAGTTCTACAGTTAGATTTCTAGACAGTTCTCCAAAGAAGACATGCAGATGGCCAACAAGTACATGAAAAATGTCCATCATCTCTTACTAATAGGGGAATAAAATTCAAATCAACAAGGAGATATCACTTCAAACTTGCAAGTATGGCTATTATTCAAAAGATAAGATGTTACAAGTACTGGAGGGAATGTGGAAAGATGGGAACATTTGCATATTATTGGGATTATAAATTGATACTATATAATGGAAAGCGATATAGAGAAATTAAAAAGAGAAATTCCATTATGTTGCAGTATTATTTACAATAGCCAAGAGTTGAAAACAACCTAAGTGCCCATATATTGACAAATAGAGAAAGAAAATGTGATATATATACACAATGGAATGCTACTCAGCTGTAAAAAAAGATGAAATCCTGGCATTTGCTACAGGCATGGATAGACCTACAAAGTATTATGCTAAGGGAGATAAGTCAGAGGGAGAAAGGCAAATATGAAAGATTTCACCCACATGAAATATATATTATAAGGCCAAGTTACAAAAGGGAAGGGAAAAGAGGGATTGATAAATTGGGTAAAAGGGATCAACTATATGGTCAAGGGTAGAATTAGACTTTTAGTGATAATTTAATATAGCATATACATAGGTTGATCTTTAATGATGCACACTTGAATCTTATGTAATGTTATAATGCAATGCTACTTCAATAAAAATATAAGAATACCAATCAATCAATCAATATTAAAAAAAAACAGTATAAAACCATTGTACAGATTAAGGCAAATGGCCTCAGAAGATGGCTGTTACTGTAAGTGAAAGACCTGGAACTCACATTTTATTAGCCTGCTGGTTAAATCTTGATGGGACAAGTGTGAAGACATTTATACCTTCTCATCATTCCCTTTTTACCACATTACTCTCCAACTTGGACTCATAGAATCATTGCTTTATTGGTCTCCCTGCTCCCATGGAAATATTCAGACATCTCACAGAAGCAATAATATTTTGAAATATAAGATTGGGAGAAATCTGAAAAAAAAAAAATCTTAGGGATTTTCCTCGTTAGATATAATGAAATTTATTGTTATATGAAAGACATTATTATGATGCTTTTATGATATTGGGGGCATAGGGCTCAATTACAGTTTGATCGGTTATTTATGTAACCAACTTTCTAGTTTCTTTATGATGTATGGGAGCAAACCTAAATATTTTACCCTCAAGGAGGAATATCATCTAGTTCAGTAGTGAAGGCATAGTCATAAATGACTGATCAAACCATGGGGGCAGAGTATCCCATGAGTGTGAGCCCTTACTGGTGTTTAAAGCTGTGCATCAGTAAAAATAGTTCAATAGACGAACTATGTGTTTTCATGTCTTCACTGCCAGATTTTAATGTACAATGATTGCTATTCAACATTCCTAGCTTAGTACTCTCCATTGTTTCATGAAGCATCAAGTGGTTTATTATGACTTTGACTACCTGCTCTAAAGAGTGTCTTTTTAGCGTAGTAATTCTATTCATATTCAATAAAGCCCCTGAGAGGTGGAAGTATCAATACTCTAATATCTCTTGACAGTCATATATATGTCTGAACTTCATCTCTGAATATTGAAGTAAGCCTCATATTCCCTTTCCTGTCATTATCTTTTGGCAAAAGATTTAAATCATAATGGGGAAATAATTTTAATGAAGAAAATGATTAAAATGATGTGGTAGATTAATCAGAAATTGCCTGAATATAATAAATCAATGTCTAGCTACAAAGATTTGTCATTGCTGTAAAAGTACTCAGAGATTTTTCTAAAACAGACTATCATACACAGTTGTATAGCCCCAAATTGGCACAAGGTCTCAATATTTACTTAGTATATTATGTGTATTTTTCCAAATTTCAAAATATTAAATCAATATTTTCTGCATATTTCTCCTTTTCTGACTAATACGTGGGTTCAGATGGCTTGCACAGACTGTAATTTTTAGGGATTTAAATAATATATTCTTACTTCATAATATAATAAAATGTAAGAGGATAAAAATCTATCAAAAGAAAAAAAGGTTGTGAGACTATATTGTGGTGATTTAAAATAGTGAGTTTTTTTCCAATTTGATTTATATAATTATAGATTAAAATAGAATGAAAGAGCAAGAATTTCAATAGAGTTTGCAGATTATAACAAAAACAAGGTTTTACTTAAAAACCTTTATTGAAAACCAATGGTTAAGAAAAATCATAACCTAGAACTATAATACCTAGTCATAAAGGATTATTAAAATTTTAATATATGTATTTGCTTCAGGCAAACAAAACTAAAACAACATTGAGATAGTTTTCTCCTGGTAAAAAGTGATTGTTATTAAAAATATAGTATTTAAGCATAGTGAATATGTCAGTAAATGAATTATATTTTTATAAATAACTGCATTATTGATAGAAATTTTCTACAGTAAAATTTGGCTAACTGCATTGAACATCATAAATAATTCCGATTCCAGAAATTCATTGTAATGAAATAATCAAATATTTTCATATTAATTTGGAAATGCTTTAATGGAAATTGGAAAATAATTCAAGTTTTGAATGAAAGGAGCTGCTAAATTAAGATGCATTTATTGATGGAATTCTATTAAGCCATAAAAATATTATTTTGTATAGATACTTATTACAAACAGAGTTCTCATAAAATGTCTGTACGTGTATAATCAAATAGATCTAATACATATGAAATGATAACTTAAACTTACTGTACAGTGGAGTTCTCTGTGAAACATTTGATTTCCTTGTTTTGTATTGTTTTTGTATATTTTAAAATAAAAACATTAACTTTACAGTCAGGAAAATATCCTTAAAATATGGTTGGATTTTAGAGAACTCTTTGTATTAACATTTTGTGACCAGATAACAAATACAAACATACCTAAATATTTTCTACAGACCAGCATGTACCTGTAGTTTTTTTTTTTTTAAAGATTTATTTTTTTTATTTATACATACAAGCTGGGGTACAGGCCAGAGGCATGGGGCGGCAAGAGGGTTCACCAGAGCCAGAGTGGGGAGCAGAACAGGCAGATCAGAGATACACTGCTGAGGGGAGCAGCGGGAGAGGCAGGAGAGGTCTGCCGCACCATGTGGGACTCTCCCCGGCTGGGCGTCGAACTCGCGTCACCGCTGCCGACAGCTCCACAGCGCAGCGCTTAACCGGTGCGCCACCGGGGAGGCCCTGTACCTGTAGTTTTGTATTCACATTTCCATACATGTGGGTTATTGATAAACTGTTTAACTATTCCAAATGTTGTGGAGATAGATTCTAGTTTTTCTGACCAATTAAATGGATTGTAACTTTTAGGAAGTTTTTTGTTTGTTTGTTTTAAGAAAAAACCCTAATAATTTTTTTCTTAGGGTTTAAGAAACACAAATAAAACCATTATCATGTTACATATGTTGCATCTTAAACTCCTTATGAGTAAACAGACCTTTAAAATTGATAGAAACAATGGACTTGGTGGAGGACTGTGGATGCCTTGGTAGTGGGTGTGGTGTGGGAACATATATCTGAAAGTTGTGGTACAAAATCTCTAAATCATATACAGTGTTGTAAACCAAAGTTACTGCAATAAAAATTAAAAAATAGGACCTCCCCGGTGGCGCAGCGGTTGAGCGCTGCACTGTGGAGCTGTCGGCAGCGGTGGCGCGAGTTCGGCGCCCAGCCGGGGAGAATCCCACATGGCGCAGCAGACCTCTCCTGCCTCGCCCGCTGCTCCCCTCAGCAGTGTATTTCTGATCTGCCTGTTCTGCTCCCCGCTCTGTCTCTGGTGAACCCTCTCGCCGCCCCACGCCTCTGGCCTGTACCCCAGCTTGTATGTAAAAAAATAAAAAATAAAAAAAAATAATAAATAAACAAGCGTTAAAATTAAAAAAAATAAAATTGATAGATAATAAACTATTGGTATAATTTCAACATGATACAAATAATATAATTTCTAATTTAAGTGAATATATTCAATAAATATCTGGATTCTTCACCTGACCTCCAGTTTCAATATAATTTCACGGTAGACTGTGCCACTGGAAGATATATCTCTTTGTGGAAGATACATCACTATTTCACACCAGATGAATCTCATCTGCTTTCTTGGAGAAAGCCAGCTCTAAAAATTTGTTTCTTTATAATAAAGGTGTAATTGTATTTCAGACGCAAACAAACCAATCAAAATGTGTGAGAATCAACAATCCTAAACAGTGACCAGTTTGCCATCAAATGATATTAAGACTTCAAAAAAATCCATTTATATATTTAAAAGTGATTATGTTTTTTTGAGTATGGAGTCATTTGCACTCTAAAATTCTTATTTTAATGTATAATTAAAATCTGTTTCTAAAGTGAAATATTAAATATATGAATGTAAGAATATTTTGTTTGGTTTCTTTCTCTAACCAGCCAATCTGGTTTTTCCTCTAGTCAAAGGACTGACTTTTGGAGTAAACATTAAGAATTTTTCCAATAACCCTTCTGTTTATGTATTGTTTTTTCTTGTCTGCTTTCCCCCACCGCCGGCTTAGACTCTGTTTTTCACATATTGTTGACTGGAATTTTGTTTTGTCTTTGATATTGGAACATGGCAAGTCCTTTTGCAAATGTTATGGCAATATTCAACACACAGCAGTATTTAGGAAGAAAAGAACAGGTCACCATTTGGTTATGTAATGATTATCGTGAATGTGCATATGCAACACAGTACAGTCCACATCTAATTATTAAAATGAGCAACTGTGGAAATTCAAGGGTGCTCTAGCCAAAGCTGAAAGTATCATTATTATTAGCTAAAGTATCATTTTGTCTTCTTTTTCTCAGAATTCTGGTGATAAACAAAATGAAAACTGAGTTTCACTTTTCTCTAGCAGATGTCCTGCCTTTTTTATCCAGAACTATAAGTTGAAGCAAGCTCATAAGCTTGTAGCATTCCACTGAAGAAGATATATAACATTAATATCTAAGAATACACAAGGAATAAACTAAAAACAGATGTAATCCTGTCTATGAATAGAAAAAATAAGATTAGTTTAGAAATAGTCAGCAAAACACAAATTTACATTGAAATAATCATGCCTTTTGAGTAATAAAAGTACCCCAACTAATTCAAATTTAGAAATCATTTATATAATTCCTGGTAGCCAATGTATATTTCTGAGAAGGAAAATACATGTTCATCTTTACATAAAATAAAACATGAAAAAAGTCATTCGTAGTAAAAAAAATAAACAAGTAAAGAGACAATAAGTCTAGAAACTGGGCTAATGGATAATTTCTTTACATTAAAGTAGAGAAGTTTTAAATTTAAAATAAAATTGATAATTGAAGATATAATTACAGTATTGGCTAAACTGAAAAAATAGTCTTAAAATATTAAAGAAATTTAATAAGCACTTAGAAATTTACCTAAAGTTTATAATAAGTATTACTAAAAATTGAAATGCTAGGTTCTACTTCGAAAGTATTCTTACATCCATGTTGCTGTGAAATGGCTGGAGCTAGAAGGGATTATGCTCAGTGAAATAAGCCATAAAGAAAAAGAAAAATATTAGATGATTTCACCTAGAGGAAGAATGTAGGGGAACCAAATAAGGGATCAGGAAAAAAATAATAAAACATTAAAAACCAAAATTAACAGGCAAGTATAAACCGGAGACATTCTGCAGGGGAGGAGGAGGGAGAGGGATCAAAACAGGGAAGGAAAGAGCACAAGAGACTATGGTGATGGTGCTCAGGTGAACTGGTGGTGGGAATTTATGAGGACTACGCCTGAGAGGAGAAAGCATGCATTGTACAAAAAGGGAGATAATATTATATATATATATGTATATGTATATATATAATTTTTTTAAAGTATTTTTTTTAAAGATTTATTTTTTATTTTTACATACAAGCTGGGGTACAGGCCAGAGGCGTGGGGTGGCGAGAGGGTTCACCAGAGACAGAGCGGGTAGCAGAACAGGCAGATCAGAAATACACTGCTGAGGGGAGCAGCGGGCAAGGCAGGAGAGGTCTGCCGCGCCATGTGGGATTCTCCCTGGCCGGGCGTTGAACTCGCGTCACCGCTGCCGACAGCTCCACAGTGCAGCGCTTAACCGCTGCGCCACCAGGGAGGCCCTTTTTAAAGTATTTTTATAGAAAAAATAGGTTTAAAGGGAAAGTTTCACAATTATATTCCAATATTAGTGTCATTTTACAAGACCAGGTTGCCATTTTGAAGATTTAAAAGAAAGTTCATGGAATAATTCATAATTAGCAGAGTCATGTAAATCCACTAACATTCAGAGTAGCTTATAACCAGGTATATTTCTCAAATGATGAATACATCACCATTCACCTAGTGGTTGGCTCCAAAACTCCTCACTCAGATCTGGGTGCTAGAGCAATGACCATAGCAAAGAGGAGTTCCAAAGAGCCTTTCTTTCAGAACCACTTAATGTGTCCCTCTGAATGTCACTTAACTCACAACCATATTTACAGGAAAACACACACACACACACACACACACACACACACACACACACACACACACAATTCTACCCAAATACAAGTAGGCTCAGAAATGTATTCTATATCCTGGTTGGGAGATGCACTTGCATGCCCGCACACATGTACATATACAGATTTTAAGAATACTTGTAAAAATAATATTCTTCAGTGAGATTCACTCCAGTCACTTGCAGAGAGTTTGAGGGTGATTTAAAATAGAAACATTTAAAAAGGTAAACTTCTCTGACTGAATATCTAAGTATATTACTACTCTCCAGAAATTTCTAATAAATAATATAGCACAATATAAATTCAGATGAGCAGAAAAATAAATGAACCAGGATAGAGTCCAAAAGTAAACCTAAGCAAACAGAAGGAAATATATGAGAAAACAAAGATGACATTTCACAACCGTGAAAAAAATAAGGACTTTTCAATAGTGAGATGATCAGCTTCCCACATAAAAACAAAGAGTAACCCTTTATCACATCTTAAAAAATTTTCAAATGAATTAGAAGTGTATATTTAATTAAATGAAACCATGAAATCATATAAAGGACATAAAAGCATTTTCAACAAAAAAAAAAAACACTATAGTGACATATAGTATTAATAGTTCAAGTTCTATAGCAAGTGATTCTATATTGTTGAGTGTCTCTTGCTCTGGTTCTTGTATCTGTAAAATGGACAAATCAAGAAAAACTAATTCATAAAGGTTTTTTGAGGATTAAAGTGACTTAATGTGCCATAGTATCTGCCTCAGAATGTTCAACTGATAATAATTGACATTAATATTATAATAATTATTATATTATTAGAAGGCATTTATCACACATGACCTAGACTTCACCTGTGGAATTGAATCAGGCACCAGTTCCATGACACCTTTCTTGTTAAATAAAAATAATTGAATGGAATTACTAGAAGATTTTTAAAATGTAAAAAGCTTCATTTTCTCAATCAGGTCAATGTTTAAATTAAGCAATTACACATCATTAAATTAGTATTTATGAGATCAAATTAATAATTCATCTTCAACACATTTACTTAAAGTTCTTTGGAATCACTGCATTTATTCAGTGAAAAGTGAAATAATTTAATTTGCTAAGCATTCACAATAAGGGCAATATCACCCTCTTCATTAGAGAGAAGCATTACATGTAAGCAAACTGAGGTCACTCTTAAAGAAAGAACCTCTGGAAATTTGCGAGATTTGTGGATTATTTTTTCTATTTCCTTAACCACATATTGTTTATATAAGATAGAGGAGAGTTCTCCCCATTCCTGTTTTCCTAGAGAAAAACTAGAAGATGAAGGCTGGAGTACATACCTAGTCTCCAATAACATTTTGAACATCTTTCCTGATTAACGTTTTCCAATGATTTAACTTTTAAAAATCATCAGAAGTCTTATTTCTGTGAAGTTCTAAATGTCAGATGCCTTTACACTAAAATAAAGAGATGTTTGCTAAGGCATCACAGGTTGCAGATTTAGGAGTAGAGAATTACCAAATTGTTACATTTATGACATAGTTAAATTGACCTTTATTCTGTTGTGTAAAAGAAATTAAAGTCGCACAGTTGAAGACATGTCCTAAACCAGTGAGTGATTTTAGTGATCTTTCCAAATTGGTGTTTATTAATTAGACAAAATAAAATATTCTTTGATTTTTTTATATAACTTTCAGGAAACATAGCAATTGGTGACTGGTAGTATTTCACTTTGAAGAAACAAGAGTGTTCAACGGAATCAGAGGTTGTTCTATTGTGAATGAGATGGAATTTAATATAGCGAGATTCAGTGAGGATGTGCCAGAACCTAGAACCAGCTCTATCAATAGTACTTAGTAGACTCTTAAGGGATAATTTTGTTAAGTTTGGTAAGTCAATCATAATTACAGGAAGTATAAAGCAACAATCCACAAGAGGTAATTAGGGATGAGGATGGAGGGATTCATGGAGTAGACAGGTACATAGATTCAGCTCCTGAAGACAGTCTAGCAAGTGTGAATTGGGACCTTGGTGATGACAGTGTGAGGATTTGGACATATGGTGATATGTTGAGACTCAATTATTAGAATCAGAATTCATCAATTAGGTGAAAAGTCACAAAGACACATGTAGAGACCTTTAAGCCTCTCATGCCTAATTTCTTTAATTAGCTGTGTTTTTATACATACCTATTATTGAAATTTTTAGACACTTTGGCAAAGGCATTGAGGCATGGTCACAGAAATAGCATGATGTATTTTATACTATTCTCAAAACTTTCTGATGCAAATGAATGCAGAGGCTTGTATGAATAGGAAAGTTAAAAATACAGGGGAACCAGGCAAGACGGAGCAATGTCCAAAGAAGAAAGGCTAATTTCAAAACAGTCTTACAAAACTTACAAAACCCGCTTACAAAAGCCACTTACAAAACTTAATGTAATATATTAACGGTAGGATAATTTACCTGATTTGAAGGCAGTGCTGACTGAATTTAGAAATAACGATTAAAGATTCTTTTCATTATCTATGTAATTTTCTATCACAGATGTCCACACATACATTCAAGAAGAGAACATTTGCACTAGCAAATGCAATCTTAATTATTTTCAAGTCCATTTAAAGTTTTTTTTTTTTAATCTAAGAAGCTATTTATGTACAGAATCTGTATTTCTTATAGTCTCAGTTTGAATTTCCTATTTGCAGATCAAGAGTCAATCTCTTGTTTCACAAAGGTTCCTTGGTTTGTCACCTCAATGACTTAACATTTATTAAATGCTAATCCTCATGAGTTTACAAATAGCTGAGCCCATGAATACCTCCATTTCATTTCACTCAACAGCCAGCACAGTTGCTGTTTGATATATCTGATGCTACTCCCCAGGAACGGTGAGCTGCTTTCAACAAGACTCTTGAGTCTCTTGACTGAAGTCTGAATGAGAGCTGTGACATGTGGAATCCACTGCATAACCCTGACCATATCATCTGACCAGAGGCAAATGATGTGAATATTAAAATCTCAAAGCAATGATTCCTAACAAATAACGCCAACCTCAAGAAACACGCATGACCTAAGAAAGACAGGGGGTTGGGTACCAGGTAACTTTTGTTGAGATTTTGAATTAAAGTAGTTAAATAAATATGGGGATCTGAAAGGGCACCTTTACAGACACACAAGCTAAGTGTCTTATAAGCTGGTGTGTTTATCTATGAATAACCTACAAAGTGGAATTAGACACTTGGGGAAATTCATCAAGATCTCTTCCCAGTGAAATGGTTATTTTCTAAGCTATACTTACTTGTAACACCCGTTTTTTTGTTATTTGCATGCTTTTCTTTAAAAGGCAAAATACTTAAAAAGTTAGAGTATTGAAATTGCACACATATGTATTAAATGAAAGGGTTTATTTTTATAAAAGGGAGAAAAACCCAGCCCTACCTGCACTCAGGTCAGAGCAGGTGAGAGCCTGTTGGCTCCAAGGAGCCGGTGCCACAGACTCCTCACGGGGCTGAGGGAGGGGAAAATCCACAGGGTGTGGGCTGAGGCCTGCTACCTTAGCCTACCCCCTGTGCCCCTCCCCACAACCAAAGCTGTCTGGCCCAGCAGTCATGGGAATCCATTTTCAAGACTGCAAAAATCTGTGACTCCAAGTTGTACTGGATTACCTTCTGGATATTGCCTTTTTATTAAGTTATTTTGTTATTCAAAGAAATTTTCAGACTTTTTTGGTTAGCTCTACTAGGCCTATAATTTTGGTTTATAAGCAACTCATTTCTTGTGTCTTCTAAATGATATATGCTATTTCTTTTACCTGTATTATTAAGTATGCTAAGACTTCCACATCAATATTAAATCATCATCAGTGAGAATTCTTGTTTTATTTTCAATTTAAGGGATGTAATTATATAGCTTTCAAAAAAGGAAAGTATTAGCTATTAGCATGAAATCATATATTTTATCATGACAAATACAATAGCCTTCAATGTCTTTGATAGCTAGCGATAGTCGAAAGATAATGCTTTTAAATGGTTTGCCATGTCTTTTAATAATGTGTTCCATGCAGAATTATTTAAAATATTTTAAAACTATGAAAATGAAAGGAACAAAGTCATCCAATAACCTATATGAGGAATTAAACAGTTCTTAAGTTAGAAATTATCAAGCTTTCTTTGGGTACAATTTTTGTCTCTTTACAGCTCTTGCAATACATTTAAATAGTAGATTCAAAATTAAATGATATTGCAGTCATTGAAAACATGAGCATTTACAATTTTGGCTTTCAACATGCCAACTTGTAATTTTTATTTTTATCAACTTTTTGTCTACAAAGGCATTTGAAAGCTGTTAGAAATGTGCAATATTGCAATTTTTGGTTTTTGTTGCTGTTGCTAAATCTGAATTTTTGGATCTGCCAAGTTCATTCTTTCAGACTTATCTAATTACTTGTATATCTGCTTCATCCTGTGAAAGACAGTATTTGAGGAAAAAATTATGAAAGAGTGCTTTAGATTAACGATGAGTGAAATTAAATGGACAGGACTGTGTATATATTTTATTTCACATAATATGCTAAGTTACATGTTCATGAAGTCATTGATATATTAGCAGACATTAAAGTTCAAGAATTATATTATTTGTATCTATAACTGTGGTGGTTCTTTCAAAAATAAGTTAATAGAAATAAAATAATAAAATAAAATGCATTCATATAAATAAAAATGTATTAATTTTCCCTTTCCATATTGAAATATTAACTTTGTGTTATTGTTTTACATGTATGAAATCTCATACATGCAAACACAATTCAATAAAAGATAAATTCATACTGGTTATAGTTCTTTTCTGGTTTTCATTATAATTTTGTACTTTTAGTGATTTTTACAGGAAATTGTTTTTTCATATAAGGTTGGGATTTTAAAATATAATCTTTTCTAAGTCAAATATACTAGGCATTTCACTAACCTACATCTTAAGTCATATCACTGACCTATACCTTAACTGAACAAGTCAATGAACCTCTTTATTACTTCATCCACAGCTTTCCTCAGAACTCCTTACACTTGATCTTCAAATTTTACTACTTCCGCGTCCTGAAAAAACCACCAGGTCATATTCTGCCTCAGAACTTAAGTTGTACCTTTACCTCAAACCATAATTTCCTCCAAACGAAGTTAATGAACAGGTGTACTGCTTGAAGCTTTGCCAGTGAGAGTATTTCCCTTCACCACTGTCTTTCATCATTACCTGGGTGAGAGGTAGGACATCTGTAATCTATTTTTGCCTCATAAAAATATAGAGCTACACATCCATTAAGCAGGTTCAGTGAGGTTCCTTCTTTACCGACAGGTGATGGACATATTCCAACCAGGTCACAGGTAAGCTATGTGAGAGGTGACAGTGCAGTAGAGATAGGTAACAGGAAAATCTGAGCCAACTGTTTATGTAATTTAATTTTAATCACTAAACCTGCTCAGATTCAGTCTCACATGTGCCCTTTCGTTTTGCACTGGATTGCTGTCTCAACCAATTTTACAACTGGGTTGATCTGGCAATAACCAGCTATTTGATAAGCATCTTCCATCTCAAAATCACTTAATCATCTATGGGTAGTCGCCTCATCTCTACCAGTGCCAAGTGGCATTTCAGGGACTTCTATGTGCAATAGATAATTTTAAAAAAGATTGTATGGACATACTCCAGAAATCCAGGGATCTGCACTGTGAGTCTGGTATTATGTGTTGCCAGAACATCTACATTTTATCTTCAACAATGGATACTCTTAGCAAATGTTATCTTCCAGGTTATTTGACTCAAGGAATAGGGCTACCTGCATGCCTATACCAGTTGCAAAGCTCTCTCTTGAATAGGAAGGCATCCACAACAGGAAAAGTTCTGGGTCATTGGAAAAATGAGTTGGAACCAAAATTCCAAGTGTGTTACAGATTGTATCTTAAGTCCAAGAGACCTAATAAGTGGTGTTTCTAGTAGTAAGAAATACAAAATACAATTAACTTACTGTTTTCCATGAAGGGATTGTTCTGGAATACCCCAAATTACTAAACCTCTAACTTTCTGCCATTATGGAAAGCTGTTAAATCTTTGCAGAATTTATCTTGCATGAATGACACTCATGTCTTACTAAAATGGTTTAAAAAAGTGGACTTCCCTCTCACCAGGGCACAAGTGACTTGATGACAATTTATTGTGCCCATTTGATTTTCTTGAGAATGTCCAGGCAATCAAGCTCCCTAGGACTACATTGTGAGAAAGACTGAGAAAATTAACTTATCTCTGGAGTAAGGTTATTAATGTATGATACTGATTGCACTGAGTAAATGAGAATTGCTTCTGATTCTCCTTCCTGATAGGAATTGAAAAGAGTACATTTACCAAATCAGTAGTCACAAAACAATGTAGAGGCCATATTGAATTTACTCAAATGAAGAGAAAATCTGGCATAGCAGCTGTGATTGAAGCTATTACTTTGTTAACTTTATAAAAATCCACCACCTTCTATTATAATCCATACATTTTTGCAGGAAGTAGACTTAAATGTGGATATGCTAGAACACTATGGCTATATCTTCTAAATCTTTAAAGGTAACACCAACTCTGTCATTTCATTCATCATGAATATTGTTTCTGATTTACTGTATTTGTTATGGTGTGTAAGTGTTGTTATGCAGGTTTCAGGACTTTCTCTTATCCTTTTATTCTACTATGGCTCTATGGTCCAGGTCAGAAAAAATATAAGAAGGTTTTTATATACTCATAATACAGGTTAAACAGTGAAAATATTGTATCCACATGGAACCAGACCTGGATCTCCAATTATCTACTACTTGGCCTCCATCTGCTTACTTTCTAACAAAGATATGAAGGAGTGTAAGGTCCTCTTTTCAATGTACTCTCATACTTGAAAGATTTGAGTGTTTGTCTTTTCACTGTACAGTCACTCTGATAAATGACTATATATTCTGTTGGCAAATATAGGGAAATTTCTAATATATACATACATACATACATATATACATACACACACACACACACACACAAATATGCAGTGACATAGTAAGATTCTGGTCTTCAAGGGAATCCAGATTCCCCTTCAATGGATAGAATATGGGCATAAGAATCTGTTCATACTCAATTCTGGAAACTGAGTAAGGATTAAAATTTACATTTGAAGTTGTTGTTAGTCTTCAGTTCACCTGGTCCTGATACACTTTTGATTATAAAATTCAAGTCATATACTCACTTACTGTTCATTATTCTCACCCTCAGTACAGCAAGCATTCTGGTCATTGTCACAGGCCAAAGTGTCCAATTTTAATTCTGGCCTAAATAAGAATAGGGTCACTTTGCCTTAAGGAGTTCAATACTGATACCATGTCACTGCTATCCTAGAATTTTTGCAATCCAAATGACAGTAGGGAGTTCACATCTATAGTAGCTTGCTTCTCATTAAATTTGACCTACAAGGAATTTTCATCATTGACATTCTCCATGATACTTGCAGCACATTTATTACTGCATTTCTCTATGGTTCTGGAAGCATCTATGGGTCTTCCCGTGGCACACAGCTAGTCAGCAGGTTTTCTGGTATTAAGTTATAATCTCCTTTCTGAGCTTGTTGTGTCTTACTCCACATTCTGCCCTCGGAATCCTAGCAAAGACATCTCTTTTACTGTAGGGTATTTGTATTTTTTGGTTTCAACAAGACATCCCAGAATCAAACAGGTACCCTCACAAGGATATTAATCCCTGAGAAACTAGAGAGTTTCTCATAGCAATAACATCTTACGTCTTATAATCTGCAATCTTTCTGTACTGTTCATCAATCGTAAGATCTATTCCTAAACACATTCACCAGTGTACCGATACATATTAGGTCTATCCAAGAATCTTTTAGTAATCAATTATCTTTCTTTCTGCAAGGATGTACTTGGCCAGGTTGAAATTCATTCCGGTTTAATACTCAATTATGAGAATAAATGAAAGCAACCTGGAAGAACTATAAGTGTAATTTTGTAGGGTCTTCCAAAATGTTCTGTATATGTTCATCAGATAAAGATAATATTCTTTTTTGGAAACACAAAGTCAAATCTGAACATCCAAAGGATTCAGGAAATTCTACATGTTCAAGACTTCCTCACATATCTACACAGGTGTCCTTCTTCCAGGAATCAATATCTTTCCGTGTAAGGGGCCACATTCTGGGAAATCTGGGTAAGTGAAATAAGCCTTCTTTTCAATTTGATTTCTCTCACAATCAAGTCCTATCTCCAACTGCAAAAGATCAGGTTCCCTTTAAATACAATTGTATAGAAATTCAGGTTTTCACACCAAGCTCTGAGTTGGGGTCTAATGCTTTAAGTATGACATTTTCCTTTTTGAGCACAATGAAGTCAATTCGCAGTCATCCACCCAATTTCATAGTCTTTATGATTAAAATTACCATTATATCTCTAAAATTCTAGAGAAATTGCAAAAGCTTATGTATGTCCTTCCATTGTATCCTTTCTGCTTTACTACATGTGTTAAAAGTCTTAGTTGTCTCTATGCTAGAGCATCTCTGGAGTTATGCACTATTTCTCTTACCTCAAGCAATCAGATCTTTGTTGCCATCTGCTGGGGAATTTTTCAATTCCAGAATCTCATCCTGAGTATCTGCTTCCTAGGAACTCCTCTAATGTTAGCTTGTTTATTTCAGCTTTCCCCAGAAGAAGATTATGAGTCAAGGAGTTGAGCACAGTTTATTTGACAAATGCAGATTATATCAGTATGAGAGTAGAGAAATGGTGCAGAGAAAAAAAAAGCAGCTAATAATATGCATGTTACTAAACCAGATTTCATGGTACCATAACAGGATATGGAACAAGGTACACACCCTCAATTATTTACCCAAGAAGAGAGAAGACCTAGGTATTTGTGTACCAACTCTTGAAAATCATTGGTAACGCTGATTCTGGGAAGTTGTCAACTTTCCAGCACTCAAAAACTGTTGCAGGAAATACTGCCTTTCACAGTTTTAGAAAACGCTTTTCCAACTGGCAGCTGGAAGTTGCTAGGAACTTGATTTTTGGCTTTTGTGTGATATTTAGAACCAAGTTTATTGAGTTTAATTTTCTTTTTCTTTCCTCTCTCCCTCCCTCCCATCTTTCTTCTTTCTCCCGCTCTTTTCTTATGTATTTTAATTTTTATTTCCAAATTGATGTATGTGTATAAATTCCTATGAATATGTATAATTGCCTTATAAAATCAAAAAAGTCAGGGAACTTGGATTTAGTCCCAAAGACCCCTTAGGGGCCCCTGGCTTATGCAAATCAATAAAGTACTTTCTGCTCACAGTCTTCTCCCCTAACTCCCCAAAAAAGTAAATAAAGCTTTCACTTTCTATTTGTTACAGACTTACAAAATGGTAACCGGTTCTGAAAAATATTAACTTAATATCAAAAAATTCTATTAGTTCATTTGCTAGTCTCTTGATTTTTTTACACATGAAAATATTCTCTTTGAACAATGAGACTATTGTTTTCACCCTTTTCATACTAATTCATTTTTCATGCTTATCTTGCCATCTTGTGCTGGCTAGAAATTTTAGTACTAATGTTGAGTAGAAATGGTGGTAGGGGCCATCATTTCCTTATTACAGCTCTGAAAGGAAAAGCTTTACATGTTTTACTATTGATTACAATATAATATTTGCTATGTATTTCACCCTTTTGAATCTGATTTTAATGAACATCTTTTTACTGTTTTTCTAAGAACTTACATTTGTTTAACTCATGAATATATGGTATATATTATCAACGAGGCTTTCTGCGTCTATTTAGAAGCTCTGTGGTTCCTATCATTTCTTTTGTGATTATGATAGAAAATAAGAAATAGCTTTTCTAATGTTCATTCAGTCTTATTGGTCATGATGTGTTAATAATTATCTTTTTGATATGTTATTCATTTTGCCTTATTTGTTTTAGGGGAGTGAAGAGGGTTGCTTTCTATGTTCTGAGTGAGGACAACATTTTATATTATTCTTTTCAGAGTTTGGAGTCAAGGCAAAAAAAGATAAGAAGCATGCTCTTTTTTCCTATTATCTGTAATTGTTTACACAATATTGGAATTATTTGTTCCTTCAAATTGAGAATTTTCTGAAGTAGTCATACAGATTTGAGTGTGAAAATAGCTTTTTTATACTGATTGAATTTATTTAAAGTTTACTTGGCTATGTAGGTTCTATTACTTTTTTCTGAGTTAATAAATTATATTTTTAGGAATTTTTTATTGCATAAATTTTTAATTTTATTTTGTTTGTGTTACTCATAAAAGCCTTATCACATATTTTTAAAAACATTTCTTTCCACCTTTTTTTTTGCTTTGATTTTATAACCACTAGATTATAAGGAGGGCTAAAATTGAAATTATTGATTAATAAATTAATTTGATAAGGAGGATTTTTGAGCTTTATCATTTCTGTACTCTGAATTGACAACATGGGGACAGGATACTAGGAGGGATTTAAATAAGCAGGAAATAGTTCATAAGGACAAGAAACTCTTGGTTAGTGAGAACATTTTACAACTATAAAGTAATGATTAAATTTAAAAGAGTACAGGAAGTTTAAAGTGTCTACCAATAAACACTGAAAACAGTTAAGATACAGAAAATTTCTAATAAGGTTATGCATCTAACAGGTTGTTCTTACAAGGATTATGCAATGAAGTTTTAGGGACAACGGGAAGAAATACTATGAAAAGGAATGTAAAAGCATTATATAGATAATTTTGTGCCAAGTTAAAGTCAAATGGTCAGTGTTATGATTTAAGAAGATAGTCTGGCAGAACTGTGGATTAATTGAACCATAGCATGTACTAAAATTCAGTTGTAATTTAATCTTTCTGCTTTGCTTCATTTTAAAGTTTAATAGTGTTGATGACAGATTAAAGTTAACAAACTGATTCTGTTTCTGATGTCTTATTCATTAAAAACCCCCTAAAACCAGGAAATTATTTACAATTTAATGTGCATATTCCACGTAATTTCAAATCCTTGCAGTCTATTTCCAGATATTAAATTATTTTTGCTTTTGAAGATCAGTAGCTCTATGTTTATGATTTTCACTCTGTTCTAAATAGGTTGTACTTACATAATGCTACTTTATTGTTTTTTTACTTGGTGTAACAATTTTATAATTTATGGTGATTTTTTTATGATCTTTTATTCAGAGAAATATCATACAGTTCACCGGATTACCAAATATATTAGAATGCAGGAATTTCCTCAATACTTACAGGTATGTTCACTTTATTTTTTATAATTTTGTTATTTGGAAAAGAAAAATAAATGCTATACATTTATTGGTTATAAAGTACACTCAGTTGAGCATTCTCTCCCTCCCTCCCTCCCTCCTTCTCTCTCTCTCTTTTTCTCTCTCTCTCATAGTCTCCCTCCCTTTGAAGTCCCACAAGGATGAAAGAAAACAAAACAGACTTGAAAAAGTAAAGAAACCCCTGTGAAGATAGAAGATATTCTTGATATTCTGATACAAGGGATGGAGGCAGATGTCTGCCTTTGCAGAGGACAGTGGAGAGTCAAGACCAACTTCGAGCCAATGGGTCTCACTGGCTCTCAAGGCCCTGAAGAGGTCCTGCAGTTTACCTTGGAATCACAAGACAGAGAAATAAAGGCTCCAGTTCTCACTGCTGAGACCAATACAATAACTGAGGAAAGTCTTGCAGCTCAGTGCATTTAACTAATTTTTTTTAAGGTACTACTTTATATTTAGTCTGTGACTTAAGACTCTAATACAGATTTTGTAGACTCTAAGTGATAATATTTTACTTCAGTTTATTAAAAATAATTTATATTTGATTAGTTTAGTTGTGCATAACTTAGATATTATCCAACTAGCAAGGAATTTTAGGATATCAGTCTTTATTAAAAAAATACAATCTAGGTCCTCGCTGGTAACACAAAGGGTTAAGTCTCAGCACCATGAAGCTATCTGCATTCCCTGCAGCAAGAAGTTTGATTCCCAGCCAGGGAACATCCCATATGGCACAGCAGACCTCTTCTGCCTCGCCTGCTGCTCCCCTCAGCAGTGTATTTCAGTCAATCTGCGTGTTCTGCTCCCCACTCTGTCTCTGGTGAATCCTCTCACTCCCCTCTCACCTCTGGCCTACACCCCAGCTCTTGTATGCATAAAAAAATACGTGTTTTAAAAAAATAAAATCTAATCTTTAGTATATCTTTTGTGTTAGCACACACGGTGAAAAGATACCTTCCAAATGAGTAATTATTGTTATATTAACATATTGTTAACAATATGCTATTGTTCATCTCATTAATTTAGTTTATATATATATATGTATGTTTATCACTTTCTATTTTTAACAATACGTCTTAATTATGTATAACCTACTAATTCTAGGAAAAGGAGTATGATAATCATTTACAAAGACTTAATGAAAATACCACTATTAAGTCTGTGACAAAAATCCTAGCAAAACATTTTTTTATTAGCTGGTCACAAACATTCCTTTCTCCATAGTTAGTTTAGAGGAATGGAAGTTCTATTACTTTATTATATTATGCCAAACAACCAGCAGGAGTCTAAAGACTTACCAGTGAGCTAGCTCTTCTATGGGTGGCACTAAAATTCAGTTGAGCAGCATTTATGAAGTGTGCCTGGAATTGAAGTAGGCATTGTGGTGCAAAGTAGTCTGTATAAATCACTGTCATTGATGTGTTAAATTTATTGATCAGATTCCTATTTTTTGTACAAAAAAAGGAGAATTGGAAGTGATCCAATAAGCAGTTCCTGTGAATATCTTATGTTTGACCATTGAGGTAGTTTTTATTATTTTGCAGTTATGAATGATGTTGAATTGAATGACCTTGGGCCCCCCCTTTTTTTTTTTGTATCTTTAGAAGTATGTTCATGGTGAGTCTCTAGAAGTAGAAGGCTGGTATGCTAGATATTGCCAAATTTTCCTTTGTAAGGATGGTGCCATAGCCTTCCCGACAGCAATATTTCCTTACAACCTCACCAACAGAATATATTATAAAGCTTTCATACCTTTGCTATCTGAAGGAGAAAAGGTATTTCAATGTCATTTTAATTGGAATTTTTCTTATCAGTGAGGTTGAACATCTTTTTATATGTTCATAGGCTTTTTAATATAAATAATTCATGATTCAATATTCCTCATAAAAACTTGAAGCACTGTGGATAAGTCCCATTTAAATATCACCTACAATCTGTTCCCCTTTTTCCTTACCCAAGGATAAAGCTGTGATCAATTTGGGGTATATTCTTCCAGTTCTTATCTAATGTCTTTATATATGAAAATATGTCCCTATAGAAAGTACACTGCATACTTGGTTAGGTTTTAATTTTTTCTTTTCCTTTATTCAGCATATCATTAAAAAAAAACAGCTCAAGTGAAGAAAGGAAGAAAAAATGTACCATCATATTTATCAGACTATATGAAATCACTGAGTGATTTGCACTACTTTCTGTTTGATACTAAAGTAGATTTAATTGGAAAAAGTTTTGTAAATGGACAAGTTACTGACATAAAAGGTATAATTGTCTTTATTCATCTCTGACAGCATGGACATGCATGCCTTTCAAATCATAATATTAAAAATAAAGTGTACATTTCCTTTATTTGGATGTTTCCGATTTGGTTATGGTGGTTGCTATAATGTGATGTTTGTATTTCTCTTTGTGTAAGCAAACTTTAAAAATAAAAACAGATGACAAATACAAAATATAAATATATATGTGTATTTGCATGTTTATGATTCCATTTATGATAAATGTGATAAGGTATATTTAGTGAAAACAATGATTAAACCACATCTTCCTCTTGGGGTGATTGTATTGAAATAAGCATGTTTATAAAAAAAAAACAATGAAAATTAACTCTTCTCAAAATTTAAGTAACATATAATTTTAGACAAATAATCTGATATTGCAAGTTGTTTGTTGGTTAACATCTTGTGAAATCACACTAAAACTCAATACTAGTAAACTCAGTCTTGGAATAAAGAAAAAACTGAAATTCATTTAATTTTTAGTCCAAATATAGATCTTTTAGGGCAGACAGCCAGCATTTTCCTTGGGTCAAAGAAAATAAATATTGCATCACCATTATTACAAAGACAAAAAAAATAGGGAATGTTCTGAATTCTGCATCAACTGGCTTTTATTCAAATATTCAAATAAGCTGTATCTTGCTCCTATGGAGAATGAGTCCCCCCTAATTAGAATATAAAAAATGTGATGGATAAAATACAAAATGTGACCATCTGCATTTCTCAGTCTTGTCTTTTTCAGTTAGAATTCGCAGGTGTCTTTTAAACAATGATGAATTAGAAGGAATGTTCTTTTTTTTACTCATTTGTCTGTTAACTACCTTTATGATAATAATGCATTTGCATTTTTAATTTCCTCAGTTGTAAATGAGCACCTCTGAACCAGTTTCTAATTATTCTACAATTTTCCTGTATTGTTCATTATTCATGCTCTCTATTTACTAAATAAAAATGACTTTTCCACTGAAGGACATTTGCAATTCTTATTATGCCAAACATAGATCATTTGGCTCCATATAAGAAATAAGAAGTAAAATAAAAAATAGAGACAAGCAACAACTAAATGAACATGTTGGTTTACCAACCCACACAGAATAGAGTGAGGAGGTAGTATTTTTGGAAATTTAGAACTGGAATCCCCAAAAGGGGCCAGAGAAGGTTTTCTTGATATGCCTAGAGTTAGCTTTTTCAGTAAGTGTCACCTTAGAGGAGACAACCTCAATGGAAGCCCTTTGAACCTTGGGAAGTCTACTACTGTTACTTAAAATACACAGATGATTTTAAGAAAAGAATAGTAAAGGTCCTAGAACCTGAAAGGAGCTTTGTCCATGCTTCAGTCATTTCCCCTTTTCCTAATGGAAAAAGCAATCCCTTATCACCCTTTATATTGCCTAGAATATAGTTTGGGGTAGGGGTTGGGATATCATCCAAGTGTAGCTTTATCAATGAACATGTTCTCTAAGAGTAAAATAGGAGGCTATCCCCTCCTTGTCTTGTATATGAAGTCTCCCCCTTCTCTATCCCTGATGTGCCAGTATTTTTAAAACGGGATATATATTCCTGGTTCATCCCATTTTCACTTTAGAATTTACAATCATGTAAATGTTCCACATGTATTTTATTAAATTTTGAGTTTTACTCTCACTAATATGTCTAATGTTAATCCACTCATCTTTCCAGCCTCAGAAAAACTCAAACACAGTAAGGGAGTTTGCCTTTCATCCTGACATTATATAATCTGCTTATTAATTTTTTTAAGATTTATTTATTTATGCATACAAGCAGGGGTGCTGGCCAGAGATGTGGGGGATTGAGAGGATTCACCAGAGATAGAGTGGGGAGCAGAATAGGCAGATCCACTGAAGCACACTGCTGAGGGGAGCAGCGGGCAAGGCAGAGTCTGCTGTGCCATGTGAAATCTCCCTGGCCTGGGATCAAACTCATGCTGCAGCAGCTCTAGACAGCTTCATAGTGCTGCGTTTAACCCACTGCACCACCAGGGATGCCCAATCAGCTTATTAATTTTTAACTTTAATTTTTAACTTTTTTAAACTTTAATTGGCAATGCAAAACTTTCTACTAAACTCACCTTATTTAAGATTGACATACAGAGGGCTTCCCGAGCGGCACAGCAGTTAAGACACTGCGCTGTGGAGCTGTCCGCAAGTTCGACTCCCAACCAGGGAGATTCCCACATGGCGCGGCAGACCTCTCCTGCCTCGCCCGCTGCTCCCCTCAGCAATGTGTTTCCAATGATCTGCCTGTTCTGCTCCCCACTCTGTCTCTGGTGAACCCTCTTGCCACCCCACACCTCTGGTCTGTACCCCAGCTTATACGCATAAATAAATAAATCTTTAAAAAAAAGAAAAAGAGTGACATACATAAATGTGAACAAAATGTTGACTAGTAGATAGGCACTAAAGATAGGAACAAATGTGTATAAAACATTTTCCTACATTATACACACACACACACACACACACACACACACACACATATAATTATTTTAAGAAGCATGGTGATGTTGTAAATGATATTGCAAAAGAGTTTAGCTATCTGGTTTATTTAAAGGTTATCTATAAGCAATGTTGTATCAGAGCCAGCTCCTGTTGGCTCATGAGAACCCAAGATTCGCACCTTTCCAACTTAACGCTTAAATTATTGGCAACTTAAAATTGGCCATGATGAAAATATTTTCACCACGGATATTGTCAAATGCCACCATTATGATGAGCCAGTATGCTAATACACAACTGCCTCTGAGGCTTTATAGTATTCCTACTCCTTAGTAAAAGAATAAAAGCAAAAGAGTTTCTCATTGGATTACCTTAATGAGACTATAGGTTGACGTAGCTGACACCAGAAATTAAATGAATGGATGAATGAGACTGAAGGAAAGGTGGATAGAATTGCCCTCTGATAGAGCTTTAATTAACTTGCTGGTTTTTAACACGGTCATTCTGGGGACACAAAGGAAATCATCCCATACCTGAGGTCTTCTAAACTGGCAAGCAATCAAATGAGCATAAGACAGATTGATAAGAGAAAAATGCTAATAAGAAGTTTAATAATAACATTTTTACCTCCTGTACACATGGGAAGAAATTGGAGCATAAGAATAGTTTTCCTTGTCTCCTTTGGAGCAGAGAATAGGGTGGATATTAACTACAAAGAAGTTTTAAGGCCTTAGAAGAGTGGCAAGGAAAGGGAGAGGGAATAGGGCTACAAGTAAAGGAAAATTGATAGAATCTAACCATTTTCTACAGAGACCCCATCCAAGAGAATTGCATATATTCCCTGTGATGATGTATTCTCTGCTTACACCCTGGTAAAAACCTTAATTAATAAGCATTAAACAAGTAGCAGTCACAGAGGAACTGTGATACCTCCCCAAGTATGCAGGTTTTGGTGATCCCTATGAAAAGTGTCCATTTTGCAACAGTACTCTTGGCAATATCTCAAGACACTTTCATGCTCCAAAACAGAGTTGGAACTCTCAGAAAAGAATAAAGGAGTGAAAGATAAAACTCCCAGTGCCCATGCTTAGAAGTGACCTGCAAATGGCAAAACTCATGCTGGTACCTTATTTATTGTGGAAACATGCATGGCTGTAAGTGAATATGGTTATTCAGTTTGAGTTGAGCTCAGGACTAGGAGCATATTAAATTATGTTCATTATATAGCTACACTATTATTGCTATGTGACTATAAATTATTTAACAACAGAAATTAATGAATGCTTTTTGGGGGAGGGAGTAAGGTAAATGTGAAACAGAAGCAAGTGCAATTACACTCCCACTTGATCCATTGGCTATGATTTCATCATTTTAATTGTTAAAATTTCACTGAAGGTACAAAAATTAACAAAATTCCCCTGAGCCACTTAATGGAGGCATAGACTCATATATTCTCAAATTTAGCAAGTGTTTTAGATGCCATGCTGAAAAACTCAGCTTGAGCATAAATATATTTTAAATCAACACAGGCAATTAGTTTCTTACTTCTTAGAGAAGCTTTTTCAATTATTGATGAGCAGTAATTATTAAAATTTTTCATTTTTAATGAATAAAATATACCAATATATAACATTAATATACTAATCTTCTTATTCTGTTTCTAAAACTGCACACTGTGAATAGAATTTGTCTTCTAGATCTGTGTTCCTTTCTTTGCTTATTTTTGCTGAGACATTCTTGACAGATGAAGTACATATCTGAGATAGTCCCAGATGCATAACTAGTTTTTTATATGCTGTGGAATAAATAACACAGGTCACAACATTTTTAGTATCACCTAAAAATGTATTCTTTTCTTTTCCAGTGTGTCTATATTTTCTACTGCTGTTGAGAACTATTATGCTGTATATGCAGCTCTTTCAAATATGTGAAGATGGATTTTAAGTTACTAACCCTAAAACTTTTCTACCACCTAATTAATCTCCTTCCTTACGATAATTTACAAATAGAATCCTTCAATATTATCTCATGTGTCATGTCTCTAATTCTCATCATCAAAGTGATTATTCTTTTCATTATGCTAAGGAATAGTCACCTAGATCTATTTTATACAGGCTCTAATAAGAAAGATCAAAGATGAATGAGTTTCACTTCTGAATCACTAGACACTTAGAAATGAATGAGTGGTAGAATGGTTAGATGGAGGATATGGCAAGCTTATATATAATTAAATAATACTTTAGAAAAATATTGATGGCAATGAAAAGGGAGTTTTGTTGTGTTAATTACTCAAGAGAAGAACATTCAGGTAGAGGATCAACAACTGCTAGGTCTATAAAGCAGTGTTCCTAAAACAAGACCAGGGGTCTAGAATAAAGTGAACAAGTTTGGTGGAGAGAAAAATGGAGATGAGGCTACATGTCTTAGAGAATCAAAGTGACATACCAAAGTAATTCCACTCTCTCTTTTAGCTATGATCTTCCAACTGGAAGAGCACTGTGAGTTTGAATATCACTGTGAGTTTGAGGGGAGGTGGGAAGTGGGATGATGGCAAGTATTTAAAAATCACAGACAATGGTGTATCTTCTTAGAGAGTTATTTGATTGGGAGTTTAGTAATTAGAACATTACATTTTAAAAAATTTATTTATGCATAGAAGAACTGGGGTTTAGGTCTGAGGTGTATGAGGTGAATGGATTCACTGGAGACAGAGCAGGATCAAAACAGGTGGGTCTACTGAAATACACTGCTGAGAGGAACAGCAGGTAATACAGGAGAGGTCTGCTGCACCATATGTGGGTTAGTTCCATGGCGGGATCAAACTCTGTTTCATTGGTGATAGCGTCATAGCACTGAGACTTAACCCCTATGACACCAAGGAGGCCCATTACATTCATTTTTAAAGAAAATATCATTGTGGTGTTTATTAGTACTTTTCAAATATGATATGCAAATTACCCAAAGATTTTTCTAAAACAGAGATTAGGGCTCATATTTTTGGGATTTGTATTTCTAGCAAGTTTCCAAATGATGCTGGTGGTTCAGGTCCAGATCATACTTTGAGTAGCAAAGGTTTAAAACACAGCATTTGCATTATTTTAGGATTAAAGTTAAAATGCTTGTTATGGGACACTTGAAAACCTTCAAAAACCCCATGGTGGGTGCGTTTTTATATATTTCTGTTATTAAAGGATACAAAAAGATGGAAAAAAGCTCAAAGGTTTTAATTTTTTCACTCTAGAGATCTTATATCTATGATTTGGACTATTCCCACAAGATGGTAATAATGTGTTCAATTACACCAGCCAGATAATCAGATCAACTCTATAATGCACAGCTATAGGAAAATGTGAACAACTCAACCTGTGGGTCATCAGTTATTTTGACAGGCAAAAATTGGTATCTTAACTTAAAAACAGGGGAGAAAAGAGCACAAGGGACTAAGGTGATGGTTTATGGGTGATATGGTGGTGGGAAACCTATAGGAGATACACAATAATGTAAAGTATATAAATTAAATTAAAGTAAAAAAGATAAGTTGAGAGAGTAGTTCTTCACAAATATCTTTAGAAATTATATAAGTATATATAATTAAAATAATGACTTAGTCTTCTTCTATATAAACATTCATTAACTCTTTTTTAAAAATGTAGGTTAGTAGAGGAACTTTCACTATTGTTAAAGTGTGAAACTAATTCTATGTCTCTGGCACGAGTCTCAGCTTAAAGCAGCTCTTATGTCTCATCAACCTAAAATAGAGTCAATCATCCTTAATTAATTTATATGCCTCATCAGTAAGAAGCATCCATTTGATTTATTAATAGGTCTCTAGAGAGTAAATGAGCTTCCTTGGCAGTTTCTAGCATGCTTTGAATCACAGTACAAACACAATTTCTCTTGCTAGCTCTCTATCTGGCTTTGATAAACAAAATCCTTTAATGTCAAGCAAAGATTTACATAATAGCCTGGGTATGATGACAAGTACTAAACTAAAGTTTTAAGTTCTAATTTAACGCATTATCAAATGTTTCTGTTAAGGAAATGGCAGCCAAAGAAGTTAAGTTACCCGCACAAGTTCCCACTGAGAGCTAGTGGTAAATTAACTATGGCACACCAAATTTCTGGATTCACTGTTCTATGAGGGCCAAATTCACGGCTCTCACCACTATTCTAAGCTAGGTTCTCATAAAGTTGACCTGAGTCATGCTTCTTAATATATCATAAGTGTACATTTAAAACTATTATATGTAGACTAATATATATATATATGCATATATATATTATGAACTTCATGAGCTCAATAAAAATATAACATAGAATAGAATATAGATAATTCAATTATGACATCTTTTTCACAAATGATATTCTCATTCTTCTAAAAAAAAGCATGGACATGATATTGGATGATAAATACACCATATGCATTTACATGTGTTCCCCTCTTTTTTTTTTTAAAGAATTTTTATTTATTTATGTATACAAGCTGGGGTACAGGCCAGAGGCGTGGGGCGGCGAGAAGGTTCACCAGAGACAGAGTGGGGCAGATCAGAGATACACTGCTGAGGAGAGCAGCGGGCGAGGCAGGAGAGGTCTGCCACACCATGTGGGATTCTCCCCAGCTGGGCATCGAACTGGCATCGCCCGCAGCCAACAGCTCCACAGCGCAGCGCCCAACCGCTGCGCCACCAGGGAGGCCCCTGTTCCCCTCTTTATATTAATGTTTCAGAAGAAGAGATGACAGTAATTTAATAGTAATGATATTTTTAGCTGCATGAAGTGTTGTATCAGAGAAATGATTCCATCTTGACATCAGAGCCTCTAGGACAATGTTAAGTAGGAATCAATGGCTAAAAGGGAAGGAAAGTCAGACACTCAAGAAGTTAGTCTGTGTGATAAAGCAGATACAGTACTGTAAAACTGGCAGAACTAAGGCTGACATTTCCAAGGTAAATCCAGCGTTTGGAAGAACTACAGACTCCAATGCAGCCAGCATTAGATACTGCAGGAGGGGCGGTTCTCCTTCACATAGGGGTATCCATCTGTGTCTGATGCTGGCATCCCCTCTAACCTAGTACAAACTCACAGGGGAATTTCTTCATATCCAGTTTACTTACTTCCCACGGGATTTAGCTATACAGTAATAGAATTTAATTTTCTTCCCACAGGTTACTAAGTTATTTTCAGGAATTTTAAGAATCATTTTCAAAATAAGGAAAGAGACACACATAGAAGCTATTGTTCTTGCCCCAAACCCTGGAGTGAATAGTGGTAGTGCAGCTCTTAGGTGTAGGTCTCATGCATAGGCTATGTAACTGTAATACATCTGAAAATCCACATGTGGATTTTGAGATTTTCTAACTTCAACTTAGTAAATCAGCGTCCTAACCAGCACAAGTTTTTGTTTGCTTGTTTTTATTTTTAAGGGAAAAAAATTCAATCCTAATTGAATTAAATAGTCGATTGTGGTTGTATCTAGAATAAAATGTGTTCTATACTGCCAATTTCTTAATATTTATTTTAAGCATTTTGTCCCTGATTATTCTCAGCCTGTATGTATCATAGGGAATATGTCTGTTTTATTTACTTTATAACTGTCATATAGCTTTACTATGAGTTAGTACATATTAAAATTGAATATTCCAAAGCAGTATCACATCACACCTTTTAGAATGGCTATTATCAAATACAAAAGAAAACAAATATTGATGAGGATGTAGAAAGAAGAGGATACTTGTACACTGTTGTTAGGAATGTTATTGGTGCACTCAATTTGGAAACCAGATTCCTCCAAAAATTAAAATTAGAACTACCACCTTAAAACATATATCACCACTGTCCAAAATATATTTACAAGCAGTCCCACATCTAAATATATATCCAAAGGAAACAAAGTTGAGATCCAAAGGTATATCTGCACTCCCATGTTCATTAGAGAATATTCAAAATAGTCAAGGAATGGAAACAATCCATGTGTCCATTAATGATGAATGGATAAAGATGTGCTATATATAAAGAAATACTATTCACTTTAATAGTACATTAAATTGAATACGATCCTGCTATTTGTGAAATGTAAAAGATGAAGTAAATCCTGATAATTGTGACAACATGGATGAAACTAAAGGACATTATGTTAAGTGAAATAAACCAGACACACAAATCCTGCCTGATCTTGCTTATTGTACTTCTAAAATGCTTTATATAAGAAAAGCACAGAGTAGAAATGTGATTGCCTGAGCTTGGGAGTTCAAGGGAAATATGGAGATACTGGTAATGGGTATAAGCCTTCAATTCTAAGATGAATAAATTCCATGAATCTAATGTACCATATGGTGATTATAGTTTATAATATTACATTATACAGTTATGTGTTGCTTAACAATGTTTTGGTCAATGATAAATTGCACATAAGATGGTGGTCCCAATAGGTCATAGCATATAATCTAGCCTTTTCCATCTAGGTTTATGTAATTACACTATACAAGGTTCACGAATGAAAAACACTTAACAATGCATTTCTCTGAATATATCCCCATCCTTAAGTGATGTATACTTAAGATTTCCTAAGAGGGTAATATATATATTTTTTTTTTAGTTGAGGTAATGGTTTACGACACTGTATATGATGCAGAGCTACAGGATCATGTCTCTTCAGGTTAAAAGGGTAGGTTCTTAAGTGTTCTCATCACACAGGGGAAAAAGGTAACAATATGAGGTGATAAATATATTAATGCGTTCAAACTGTCGTGGACATTTTACAATAGACACATGCATCAACACATCAGTTTGTATGTCTTCAGTATGTACAATTTCTGTGTTTCACTTATACCTTAATAGAGTTAAAACATACACAGAAAAAAAATATGCCTCCATGCTTGTAATTGTGTGACAACAACACAATTAATTGTGTAAGCTCCATGAGGAAAGAGCTCAGTAACCAGTTCTCTTCTTTCTCCCCTTCAGCATGGATTCCTCCTCCTCCATGGAAGGAATCAAGTCAGGGGAAGCACAGTATTTTGCACTGGTTAAGCATTATTGGCCTTCAGAGCATTAGACTTTTTACCAGAAGGAAATAAGAAATAAAATCTATTTCCCTCTCACTATAGAAAGAAAATCATTATGTGCTAATACATACATGAAAAAGTCCAAAATTTAAAAATGATAGTTTTCTAAACAAATGAACTCAAAATTCCATTAATAGATTGTTATGAGCAAGCCAACACTGAAGATCAAAGAAAAATTGGTATTAATAATTTCTTTTAGTTTATCACCTACTTTTTTTTTAATTTGTTTTGTTTAAAAGCTTTTCATTCTGTCTTCCTCCAGATTGACCTTTGTTTTAAGGTTGGAACTTAGAGGTGTTTGTTTTCCTCGTTGGGTAACATTGCTATTTATATAAGAATGCTGTGATTAATATTACAGATTATGATACAACATATTCAAGTTGCAAGTGGGCAGTGAGGGGTAATCTATACTACTACAACCCCTCTGTTAAACCCAAATTTTAAATGCTTTCTTCTTCCTTGTGGGAGCTACTATAACACATTTTATTGAAGAAATGAAGTAACATCTTTATGAAGTGTGTGGAGTTGGTATCTGGGATTTCTAAGTAGTTCTTCCAATCTTGATATCAGTGGAACTGAAAATTATCTTAAAACTAGTATCCAAATGCTTATTACAGGATTTACACTATGTGATATTTCAGTTTCCTTAATTACTAATTGGTTCATAATCCAGATTACACACTCAACATAGCTTTACTTTCACATGCACTATTTCATTTATGTAGCTTCTACATAAATTCTCTGATGTAATATTTCACAGACTACTACTTGGTTGAAATAGCCTCCTTCAATTTCACTATTGTGAAAATACTCGAAAGGCAATCAATTGTCTTTACATAAAGACTTTTTAAGAGGTTTGATTTCAAATACTATTTCACATATTAGTTGTCTGTAAAGATTTAATAGAGTACCAAGAATTCTTGTTATCTTCTTCTGTAAATCTATGATCTTGCCCTTAAATGTAAAACATTTTCATTCCTCAGGTTGGCATTTGAGTCTTTTAAGAGCAGTGGTTTCTCTTTTCAGTTTCCGGAGCCTCTCAGCTGTCCTGAGTCTCCCGTGTCTGTGTTCATTTCATTGTCCTTTACTAAATAATAAATACTTTCCATCTAGTGCTGACCTCAACATGTGACCTGCACGGATTCTTTGAGTTAGCAGAAGTACCCTCTTAGTAAAATGCAGTTGAACTGCCATTTCTAACACCTATTTTATGTTCTCCAGTTGTTTGATCCATATTCTACTTTTCCTAGGGTCTTCTGAAAACAGAGGCCAAAACATAGTGCTGCTTGCTCATCTAAAATGATGCAAACTCTCACCATTCTTTTTTTTTCGCCAATCAGAAAAAAAATATTTGATTCACTCATTTGATATAGGTCCTTTATTTCTCTCTTTTTATAGCTTTCCTTTTTTCACCAGATAATTATTTCCAGGTTCCCATGAATTTCCTTTCTTTTCAACTGGCTTCCCAACTTCCACATTTTTCTCAGTTCCCTCCCTTATGAAGGGCCCTTAACTTTTTTCTATTAATTATTATTTATGTGTAGGCTACTATTGGGACCTTTACTTTACACTGTTAAAAGAATTTCACTTTCAGAAATGTGAACTCATGCTCATATTTAAAGGGTAAGAGAGTTAAAGTAAAGCAGAGAATATTTGCAAGAAAAAATGGTTCTGTATTTCTGAAATTATTTCTGTCAGAACCAGGTACAGTATGTGCTGTAAACACTTTCCTACAATACAATATGCACCGAATTGCCACTTTTATTACTCACAAATGGAAGAAAGAAATAACAGTTGAGGGAATGAAAATTACTGACCGATTGTGTTGATTATATACATTTGCTATAGGGTATTTTACCTAGTGCCTGATGTGGAATCCACCCGGCCATTTCATTCTATGAAGTGAAAAAATTATAAAGCCACCATTTTCAGGATCCTCTAAACTTTTTAAAATAGAAATAAATAGATTTTATAAATGTTTTTCTTAACCCTGATAAAATAAAATGTTCATAGCAGGGTGTCTGGTGACAAACTGTCTTCTGAAATTGCGAAGGACATTCTACATGCCTACTGGCCATTTAATTTAATGGGATTTTTATTAGTGTACACACACTGGTTATTTAAACCACAGGGGTCTTTGCAGGTATAGGCACGAAAAGAAAAACCAAAAGCTACAATTTCATTTTTTTAAATTAAACACTTACATCTTGTATTCATTTATTTAAATTACATTCCTACTAACTTGTTCTTCCAAAGCATTAGACAGAATTTCTCTTTTAAACAGGTACAAACCAGTATAAAATATAAGAGATTTGTTTTTAAGTCATTCATTTCTTTCAACTCCCAAAGAAGATTCTGTTGCAAACAATCCACAACTATGTTTTCTTTAGATTTGGTAACAGAGAATTCCAGGTAAACTGAAATAAAATTTACCTTTCTATAACAAATTTGTTGTGATATGTTAACATTTTCTTTTCTTAAAACTCATAAAATGCCAAATATGTGCATTATGGTTTCAAATCATACATGTAATTATATATTTAATATTCAGAATCTCTCTAACAGGAATTTTAAAATTTCTAAATCTATGCAATTGAGATTCCATTTAGTTTCATTTGAAAGGGGTATGTTCCATGAGGTTATCTAAAGAGGCTATGCTACCATTAACCCAGCATTTTAGTGAAAGAGCTCTTGTCAAACACTTTGTTAACATTCTACATAAATGTTTTACTTGAACAAAGTGTTAGGATCACTCAAAGGAGTAAATCAAATATAATCAAAAGATCTTTTGTGGTGTTCTAAATTTTAATTTAGAAAGTAAATACGCATTAAGAAAAATAATTTTATCTGTCTTCAAACTATACTCAAACACCTTTAAAATTAGTTTTGAAAAACAAATGCAAGAGGAAGAAAAAGAAAAGGGTGGCAACAAGAAGGATATTGATGAGGACAAGGAGGAGACTGGATTTTTGAAAAGAGGTTGTCCTGGATCCAAATCAAGGCTCTGTATGCTTTTCTATTATCTCCATGTTTGAGAGTAGCTGATGTTAGAATGCTTGCTTTTTTCCAGACTTCAGTTGCTGCAGTACTTTTGATTCATTATTTGGTGAATGCCAGGACATTTTTGAGAGTTGGAAGTCAGGACCAAATATTTTATAAAAACTAAGAGGTTTAATGATTATTAGCTTTAACTTTTACATTTGTGACTCAGCTATACCAAAATAGTAAGATATGCAATTATCTAAATTCATATTAGATAGCATAGAAACTTACCCAACAAATATATGTGGCATAATACTCTTAGTGAAGTTTCAGATATCTGTGGGAGATGTGATATGAACTAGTTTTAAATGACAGGCTTATTTTATTCAATAATAAACAGAAAACAAGAAAAAATGCCAGAAAAGAAGTGAGACTGATTTAAAGATATGAAAATTTTACTATCACTTTTTGTATTACAAAGACTTTCCATCTGTTTACTTCCTGCATCTTTTAATAAAACTCATCTTTCCTCTCTAGAGTTGCTCACAATTTTAAAATTACTATTATAAGGACAAGTAAGAAAGAGCAGTTTTGGATGAAATTTGCCCAAGACCCGGGAAAAAGAAACAATAAAGGACTATCAGAGCTATGGTCACAGGCTTTCCTCTGCACTTGAATTAAAGACAATTTGAGAGCTGTGAGTAATATAATTTGGAAGAGTCTTCCTTTGGTAAAAGAAATTATATAGGTAAATATATAATATATTCTCATTAGTTAAATCACTTTAAAAGATATTTAACTTTTTAAATAAAAATAACAATATTGAAATGTGAGATTATGATATATGATTAAATATAATATATATTTTATATGTTATAAATATGTAATATATATAAATAAAATACAATAACATCTGGGAGAGTAGAAATGGAAATATTTAAGATTCTTATACTAAATGTGAAGTTGTTTATTATGATTTGAAGGCAGACTGCCATAATATGAAGGTATGAAATATAAACACTTAAAACAGTCCCTGAAATAATGAAATAAAATATAACTTAACAAGTGATGTCAACAAAGACGCATATGTTATCATAAAGCCAATACAGAAAGAAGACAAAAAACAAAATGGGAACTAAGGAAGTATGAAATATAAAAAGATGATAGATTTAAATTTAACTACTGATATTCAAATTAAATGTAAATATTTTATAGACCACAATTAAAAGGCAGAAATCACTAGGTTGGATAAAAAAGTAAGAATCAACTATATCCTGAATATAATGAATATGCTTTAAATACAAAAATTATTTGAAAATAAGAAAATAGAAAAAGATAAATTATATTGACACAAACCAAAAGAAAATAAGGATGGTTATATTAATACAAGCCAAAGTAAATTTCAGATGAAAAAATATTTGCAATATAAAGGTCATTACATAATGTTAAGAAGGTTAATTTATCAAGATGATATAATGATATTTAATGTTAATGCATCTATAACAGAGTTTCAAAATAAATGAATCACAAGTTGATAGAACTGAAAAGAGAACTAGACAAATTCACAATTCAAATATTGTAAACCCCTCTCTCAAATGTTAATTGAACATTTTTTTAAAAAACAAAGATGACCGAGACATCTATTTAGCTCGACCCGTTTGACATTTATAGATTATTTCACCCAAACAACAGCAGACTAAACATAAGTCCAACAGGACATGTACCACAATACATGACATACTGCTATATAAAACTAAATTTGATGAAATGAAAGGAAGTCAGATCTATAAAAGTGTGTTGACTGATCACAAATCAGTAATATTAGAAATAACTTAATTTTCTCTTAAAAATCCCCAAATATCTAGAAATTAAATAACATTTTCTGAAAACATGTTGAAAAATAAGTCAAAGTCAAAATTAAGAAACAGAATTATACAAAACTGAAAACATCATATAAACCTTTGTGTGATGCCAATAAAATCATGCAGATGAGTAAATTTTGAACAGTATTATGCTCTATTAGAAAAGAAGAAAATTCTTAAAATGATAACCTGTTTCTACCTTCAGAAATGAAAAATAAAGGCTAAATTAAACACCCAGTTGCAGGAGAAATAAAACAATAAAATCGTATTTGAAATAAATAGAATACAAACCAGGTAAGCATCATATAATTTATATGAAATACAAATCATAAAAAATTAAAATTGTCTTCATTGAAATATGATCTATTTGATTGTGCATAGAAAAATATGTATTTGCTATGTATTTAGCATGCTTTCAGGGCCATTCAAAAATGTATTGTAGTTCTATAAACCAGTCTAGAAAGAATCAACAGGGGAAGGGGAAATTTTCCCCTTCTGGTAGTTCCTTTTAGCACATTCTCTAAATTTACCACATCAGAATAATGATTAAATAAATGCAAGTGTACATCTTAATTTTATAGAAGGCAAAGATTTTTGAACTTACAAAATTAATTTCAAAAAGAATATATAAGATATAATACTTCTATATATAGGGGAAAATAAAATTTCAAACTCATTTCTTAGGATTTGTATTAGAAATATATTTTTTAATTATTTTGTTACCATGCTTACTTGTTAAATTTTTCATAAAATGGATATTATAGTAATAGCTAAAGTTAACTGACTTGAATAGTCTCATTAGAAGAAAGAAAAAAAGGTCATTTTTATTAGGAATAATTATAAGAAAACCTCATAATAGTGCTAGATATAGAGGATATTATTAATTCCCTTCATATAGGCTACCTGCCATTGAGCTTTTATTTTATAAGTCATACTCTGAAAGGATATTTTTAAGTATGTGAATCCAGGTAATGAAGAATTTTCTTGTAATGATGGAGTTCAAGTTTGGAAAACTGACTTTATACTGGAACTTCAAACTATATGTTTATCATGTCCAACTACAAAATTCAGGAGGTAATTAAAAAGGCAAAGTACATTTATTTGGTATACACACATCAGGTAGAAAACCTAGAATATGGACCAAGGAGGAGCAAAGTCAAGGGTTTTGATTAGAGGAAAAGAGAAAGATGAAAGTGACTGAAAGTAGTTGATTAGTGTTAACAAGCTTAAACTCTTCATGCCTATACCTAATTGATTACTGATTCACTATAAAAGATGAAAAGGGAATTGACTGATTCTATGCTCTGGCGAAAAGTCCATAATCATCACTTCTCAAACAATTGTCTGATTATTTCTTAAAATAATTACCTCTGGCCCAGTCCACAGGTATGAGCCTCAGTCAAATGTCTTCGGCCTAATTCAAAAGAGACAGGCACTACAATTTCTAAATAATGGCTCCTGGCTCCACTTTAAAATGGATTCACAGATGTCAACTATTCACAATTGAAATAACAACAGCCTCTCTATATCATCTAGCTTTTTGAAATAGTTCCTAATTTACCTCCTTTGATTTTCTCTCTTCTTAGGATAGCTTCTTTATTTCTGTCAACATAACTCTTCTAAAAACAAACTGTGTCCATGTTTTTGTCCTTAAAAATATTGTCTAACAAGATAAAATTCACCTTCCTTACCATAGGTAAAAAAAAAAAAAAAAAAACAAACCTTTAAGTATAAACCATTTCTCTCTTTAAACCTCATGCTTACCCTGACAAAATTTAAGAAAATTTTATACAAACATGACAGACATGCATCAGAATTACTCACTGAGAATGGGAAGACAAAAATATAGAAAACCAACTTAAGTTGGTCCTGATATAACTGAAAGGAATTGTGGGGTGACATATTTAGAGGACACTAACTTTCTCTTGCTACACCCGGGTTTTATCCTAGCACCCTAATCACTCCTTTTCCATCTCCTGTGTCTCTATTCACACCAGGAATTCATATCAGTTGTCTTCTTTTAGACTGAAAATATTTGCTGAATGAATCAATTCCTTATTTAATTTAATGCCTAGAATCCTAATTATTTGTTCCTAATTTTTGCCGTTTCTAAAAATTTAACATATATTTCTAAGTCTTGCTAATATCAAAACCTGAAAATAACAGACAGCTCAACAAACTCAACATGTTCAAGGGCCTCACTGGTGGCATAGGGGCTAAGTCTCAGTGCTGTCACAGCTAAGCCCTGAGTAAATAGATGTTTAAAGGAATGCACGTAAAAGTCTACACTATAGAATTGCCATATTAATGAACCTATTGTGTAAAATACACACTATCTAATGCCATTATAAGTAAAAAATTCCCCACAGAGATAGCCCAATATAAACCTGTCTGGGAGAATTGATAATGTAACTAGTTTTCATGTATGGTTACCTAAAAACATTTCATGGACTTAAAGTTATATCTCATAAGATATTTTAAATCATAGTTCACATTACATTTTGGTTAAAATGAAGAATATATCACTGGAGAGTACAGGCTGCATTTATGCAAGTAGAAAATTATACTGAGGAAGATATGTTGCTATTTTTTATGAGCTAATATAAAATATTTTTAATTACATTATTCAAAAATGATTCATTCAATAGATATTATTGAGTGGCTTATTTTTATTAGACATTGTCTTAGGTTTTAAGTAGTCTTTAATATACAAGGTTAATGTGATTGTTGGCAGGGAGAGCTGAGAGAGAGACTGATGGAAACAGTCTCAGAAAGGAGTATAAGGGCAGGTGAAATAAGTCAGTCATAAAGAATTTGTAAGCCCTACTTATGATTTATAAATTATCCTAAAAGCAATGTGGAAGATGTGAGCTCACAAATTTATTCCATTTTTTTCTCCAAAATCCCATTGAAATGATTTTTAAAAATGCAAAAATAAAAGAAATGTGTAGTCCTGAAAAGTAAGAAATGGTGAAAAAATGACCGGCTATTTAAGGAACTCCTACATATGGAATAAAAGGGATTGTGATATAAAAATGAGTAAGACCCAAGGACCTCCCTGGTAGTGCAAGGGGTTAAGTCTCAGTACTATGAAGCAATCAGCAGCCACTGCAGCACAAGTTTGATCCCTGGCCAGGGAGCTAATCCATATGGCACAGCAGACCTCTCCTGCCTCGCCCGATGCTCCCCTCAGCAGTGTATTTCAGTCGATCTACCTGTTCTGCTTTCCACTCTGTCTCTGGTGAATCCTCTCACCTCCCGCCCACCTCTGACCCACACCCCAGTTCTTGTATGCATAAGTAAATAAATCTTTTTAAAAATTTTAGTAAGACCCGGTAAGTCCAGATTTCAGCTCTAAGCTACACTGAGGAAAGAACCAGTGATATATGAGGTTAGGACTTTTCCATGACAACCATAGGTCAAAAGGAGATAGAAACAAAGCAGGAAATAGGACATTTGGTGATATGTGGTTGGAGACAAACTAACACCTGTAGAATTGAACCAGGTGCTGTATAAAGATGGGGGTGGGGCATCTTCAGAGACTACACTTTCATATATCAACAGTGACTCTTGGCAGAGATTGAGTAAAGAGTAAAGTGGAAGGGAATGAGGGGAAGAAGAGGAACAGGAGCAAAATAAAGAATGTATTGTATTAAGTTACTAAAAGTACTGCCAGCTAGAGGTGTTGTGGAATATGTGATCCAACTTTGTGTTACTTGTTACAATAGTAAATGGAAAAAGACACAGAGGAACACTGAATATAGGAGTCAATTCTTGTTATTTCTGTGTTCTCTCCAAATATAAGTATGCCTTTTTGAAACTGCACATCAAAACTGACACCAATAAAATTCCCAGGAACTTCCTATGTACTTATCCAACAAAGGAAAGAATTCCCCAAACTTGCCCATTCCCTACTATGTCAGGGTAAAGTGTTCTTTTAGATCCCTCAACCACTTGTCTTGCTGTAATGATGATTTTCCCTAGTTACTAACCCACAATGATTGAACCAATGAGTATATTTCTGACTTTGAATGATTCTATAATTCACTGTCATAATTTCAGGAATCAGTTAAAGAAATCGCTATTCACTTCTGACACAGCAAAAAATTATTTATTTTCTCTATTTTAATCTTAAATTCCAAAGCCCTATGTATTACAATTTATCAGTTCCTTTATGAATGAGAAGTTGACAGAATGTGTTATTTTAATAATTATGACATATTTTACCTAGAGGACATGGAAGCACAGAAGTAAAGTTAGGAAAGCCTGAATCTTCAAACAATAACCCCCTAGATATTCCAGGTTTTCCCCAGCACGGGAATTTTTTTTATTGTTATTATTATTTATATCTTTTACTTTATAATGCATTCCCTGTAGGTTTCCCACCACCAATTCACCCGTGAACCGCCACCACAGTTCCCCATGCTCTCCTCTCCCCCATTCTGAGCCTCCATCCTCCTCTTCTCTGGCTGAATGTCTCTCTTTTATTTGGTTCCCCGATATTCCTGTTATAAGTGAAACCATTCGATATTTTTCTTTTTCCTTTTGGCTTATTTCACTGAGCATGATCCCTTCTAGATCCATCCATGTTGCTATGGATTACATGTGTTTATCCTTTTTACTGTTGAATAGTATTCCATTGTGTATATGTGCCACATCATCTTGATCCAGTCATCTATTTTGGGGCATTTGGGTTGTTTCCATGTCTTAGCTATTGTGAACAGTGCTGCTATAAACATGGGGGTGCACGTAACCTTTTGGATTAATGGTTTTGTGTCCTTCGGGTAGATTCCCAGAAGTGTATTGCTGGGTTGTATGGAAGCTCCATTTCTAGCAGTTTGAGGAAACACCATAGTTTTCCATAGTGGTTGAACCAGTTTGCACTCCCACCAGCAGTGTAGGAGAGTTCCTTTTTCCCCACATCCTCACCAGCGTTAGTTGTTGCCTGTTTTTTTAGTGTGTGCCATTCTCACTGGCGTGAGCATGGGAATTATTTTATACTTAATGTATGATTAATAAGAATCCAGATGTGTTCTTTATGTCCAAAGTATATACAATTCAAATGGAAATTGTGAGGTTTTCAATATTTATGGTATACTTCTTTTAGTGAGCACCTATAATACAGATAAATAATAATTTAAGATACCAGTAAATGAATTTTTCCTAAGTTTGAGGATATTTCTGTTGCACAAAGAAGGCAAAGGATATAAAATTGCTTGTGTCTTCCACATAGAGTATGTTAAGAATCAAAATAAGAAACAACAATGCTACAAAATTCTATTTTTATTTTTGTTATTCCCAGCTTTAGTGAGATAAAATTTACACATGATGATGTATATGTTTCATGTGTGACATGTTGATTTGACACACTTATAAACTGCAATGTAATTATAAACATAGCATTTTCTGAAACTCCCATCAAATCACATAATTCTGGTTTTTGTGGTTTCTATGCTGAGAATTTGAATCCTAGCAACTTTCAAGCATATAATACAACATTACTAAGTGTAATCACAAGGCTGTGTATTTCATCCCAGTTGCTGGAAACTACAACTTTATTCTCAGTGTTTATAAACTCATCTGTTTTAGATTTCACATTTAAGTGAGACTGTTTTCCATCATGGCTATGCTAATTTACATTCTCACCAATAGTGTACAGGGGTTTCTTCACTCAACATCCTCACCAACAATTTTATAACTTGTCTTCTTGTTGATAGTCATTCTAATTGGTGTGAGGTGATATGTTACTGTGATTTTGATTTTCATTTCCCTGCTGATTAGTTATTGTGAGCATCTTTATATGTACCTACTGTTCAGTTGCATGAACAGTTCTTTGGAAAAATTTAAATTCAGTTCCTATCACAATTTTTAAATTGGATTTTTTTTATTGAGTTGTATGAGTTCATTACATATGTGGATATTAGCCTACACATGTGGATATTCAGTATGAGGTATGAAAATATTTTCTTCCATTCCATAGCTGGACTTTTCACTCTGTTGTTTCTTTCACCATGCAGGAGCCTTTTACTTTGATATAATCCCACTTATTTATTTTTGCTTTTGTTCCTTGTGCTTTTGTTGTTATATCCACAAATCATTGCCAAGACCAATGTCAAGGAGCTTTCTTTCCTTTGTGTTCTTCTAGGAGTATTACAGGTTCAGATCTTATAATTTAATACCTTGGATCTGCACAAGAAAAATGAATCTCTTTGGCAGTGTCTTGCACAGTTGAGGGAGACAGCCACTCACCAGCTCTCCCTTTACTGATGGGATAGATAACTGTCGAGAATGTCTCATTTAACCCTACAGTGTGCCACTTTAGAAGAGATGTGGTGCTGGAAAGTCAAATTGCTCCTCTTAAGCGCCCAACCCCATTGTTGGCAAACTCACTTTTTTTCTTTCATTACAGAGCTAGAACCTCTGGAAACTTGGTTTTCTGCAAAGAATTTCTAGTCCGTGGGTGACTGAATGCCCACGTCAGTGTCCTACAGGGGCTCCTGGGTGCTTGGAGCTGATTCAAAGGCTACTGTAGGTTACACCCAGCTACTAAAGTCTGTCTGCCTATTGCCTGATGCACAGGTGGCAAGATTTGTCCAAGTTCTTTGGTGTACAGTGCTGAATCCACAATTCCCACAGAGACAATTCTGTTCTTCAATGGATGCTGATTTTTTTTTTGTTGTTTAATGGGGTTAGATAATAATAGGAGGTGTCCTATGCTGTTATGGTGCTGACTGTTGTTCTTTTTGTTTCCTTTTCTCTTTAATTTTCTAAGAGGTTCTTGTTTTTTTATGATAAGGCACATCCTTACAGGACACAGAGCAAAAGACACCATAAATAGCATCGATGAGAACACCATTATCTGTTGATTTTATTTTTGCATAAGTATAATTTTTATTTGCTTTCCACTATTTATAATAAATGATCAAACATTGACATGGTATTATCTTCAACATACAAATTTTATTAGCTTGCATCCTGAACAATGAATAATATTAGTAATCACAGAGAACATATTTCATTACCTTAGTCACCCTGACTCATAAACTACAACTACACCTGTTTGGTAATAAAAGTAGAGAACAAGGATAATACTCCTTTAAAAAGCATTTGCAGTCACAGAAAATGTTATAATGAGGGGGCCTCCCTGGTGTTGTAGGGGTTGTCTCAGCACAATCACTGCTATGGCTCCCAATTAGGAGCTAACCCACATATGGTGCAGCAGACCTCTCCTGTCTTGTCTGCTACTCCCCTTTGCAGTGTAGTTCACTGATTTTTCTGCTTCACACTCTATCTCTGATGAATCCTCTAAACCCCTCATTTCTGACCTATACCCCATTTCTTCTACACAAAAATTAAATAAAAAATAATAAAAAATGAATGTTCTAAAATTAAGACAATTTTGAAAAGTTAAACAGAATATAATATGAATCCAAAAGTATCCTTATCCAGATCTGGATAGTTCAGCTAGGTTAATAAATAAGTACAGCTACTTTCAAAGAAACATTTTATGAAAATGTTCTCCCTTAAGTCATAATTCCGAATGCTTATTTGTCAAATAGCTTATGCTTCACTATTTTGCTCATGATGCTCCACTGCTACCACTGAGTCTATAACAAGTGGTAAGTCTTGGGATTTTATAAGGCAACCAACAAAAATATGTTTAAACAAACTGATTTCCATGCCAGACTTTACCCTTATATATTTCAATGAGATGCAACTAGACCTTAAATACGTTTTGTTATTAGATAGGTGTAATATAAAACATAAGGTATTTACTTGAAAACATTCAGTCTTCAGACAGATAGGTATAGTACCTAACTGTCAAAGAGGAAAATATTAAAGCAGTGAATGATCGCTTCATTCTCTGTGTAATGTCTGCTTATCTTGTCAGGAACTGTGCCAAAAGATCCCAAGGCTAAAACTGTGAATCAGAACTCATTATACCTGATTTATCAATGTAAAATATTGGATGGGACCAGGACAGACCAGCATGCTTATCAAGAAGAATAAAGGCAACCTTTCTAAAGAGCACAAGTTCATAGCGTTTACAAGGTAAAACTGCTCCAGACACTGTGCCTACTCCCTCACAATGACTATATAAAAGTTAATGTCAGTGATATCTTCCAGATTACCCTTAAGAAGGAACTAATGCTATGCCATCTCTTTCTAGACTACCCTGCAGAAAGGACTAATACTGAAAATTTCCTTATAAGTGAGAAATTTTCCTTTGTTCACAAAAGGAATTAACCTATATATAAATTATTTTAAGAATTTCAAATGTTTACCTTTTATTCACAAGTCTTGAAAGTGGCATACAATAGGCAACATGTTGCTTTTAAATACAGTCTTTTGTACCTTGTTCTTAGGTTTTTATTTTTAAATGTTGAACTTTTCTCTATTTAAAATAGACCATTTTTCTTTAACCATAGTTATTTCTTATCAATTTTTCATCTTAGCAGAAAAATTTAGTTTCACTCAGTTTGGGTCCATTTTTAAAAGGATATCACTATAATAAAGGAATGTTTTCATAGAGATGCTTGATGGTTTAAGTAATTAAAGAAAGCGCACTGTTTGCTTTTTGGCAAACAGACATAAAATTCCATTCATATATTAATTTATTCTGTTGAACTTGGACTCCAATAATAAGCTTAGAATAGAAAATATTTCAAGTCTAATTATTTGGTTAAAAAATCAGAAAGGTAATATTTAAAATCTCTTTGCAATGTGCATCAGAAAGAATGACTATCAGACTGGCTCAATGAAAAGATTTACCAAATATGAAATATTTATGGCAGTATGTAAGTATGAAAGGAACATTTAAAATTAGCAGTGAAATACTCATTTTAAACCATGCTAACACTGAAAATACATTATTTGAGATCATCCTTACTCTCCTTTTATCTTATTTTCCTTTTCTTCATAATATAACAAAAAGACTGCCTAGAATGAAACTTTTCAATTAAATTATACTACAAGTAATATAACTGATTTCATTTTTAATGTGGCATCCATGTTATAAAGGTAAATTAAATTTCCATTAAGAATGAAAAAAGTGACTAATTTTAATCACATTTAACCTAATCTAATAAACAAAGAATGTAATATATAATTTTGTTACTTCTATATGTAATTACTATAAAAATTATAAGATATTTCACACTCCTTTTTTTTTTAATTGAGAAAGGCTTTGAAATCCAGCTTAAATGTTAAGCTTAGAATACATCCCAATTTGTATGTTAAATTTTCAACTGTTTAACTACAATACAGTTTCACAAAATGATAAAGCTGTATTTTATACAAATACATTTTGCACTTTGCATAAGTTTGCTAGGGCTGCCATGACAGAGTATCACAGGCTGGGTGGTATAAGCAAAGTAGAAATTTGTGCACAGTCCTGGAAGAGGACATTAAAGATGAAAGTATCAGGACTGTTGATTTTAGTCTGAGCTCGCCTCTTGGTTGTGTGTCTTCTCCGTATGTCCTCATAAGATCTTTTCTAGGTATGTGTGTTTTAACTCCATTTTTAAGAAGATGAGTCACATTGCACTAGGGCATACTAGATGATTGCATTTTAACTTAATTACCTCTTAAAAAATCCTATCTTTAAATCCAATCACTTACTGAGTTACTGGGGATAAGGATTTGAATATATGAATTTTGGAGGTGATGGTAGACAGAATTCAGCCCATAACACACAGTTTCAGTTATAGTGTAGCTAACGTGAAATAAAAATTGAAAATTTAGGTCATTAGACATATTTCAAATTATTTTTTTGCTAAAAAAAAAAGCATTCTGCATTTTTTTTTAAACCATTAACAAATTCTGAACACAAACACAAAACAAATACATATGTTTGCTTCTCTTTGGAGGTGGTTGGTGCACATATAGCTATTTTTAAAATCCTTCATCCTAGCTCAAACTGGTGTTCAAGTAGTGCTGTTTTTGAAGAGTCGATGACTGCTTTTGTGAGTTGTATGTTTTGTTTAAAAACTAATATTAGGGAACCTGTTCACTATATCTATTTTCAACGTTTCATGTGAATTTTCCAATATTCTTTTGTTATATAAATCAAAATTAAATAATCTTTTTTCTTCTAGAAGCTTATATATATTTACATGTTGTATTTATACTTGATAGTGCTATGAAACATTTTAATTAACATTTATGTACTCATTTTCTCCAGACATTTCTAGTCAATGTTGAAAAATAATTTCAAATTAATATATGCAAAATTATTGGTCTTCATAGTTACAGTATATATTGAAGCTGTTTTGAAAACACTTTGTCCATCATGCAATGGCACCAGTAGAGAAGACTACTGATGTGTAGCAAAATATGCCACCTGAAACTATGACTGTAGAACTACAGAAGTTTAAGATCTGCCACCCTAAATATGTTGCTTTGGTATACTATTCTTTATAGTAGGCACTTGAAAAATAGCAAAAGTAGGGAGAGCCTTCCTCTACATTCCCCTTCTCTGCTTAAAAACAAATCTTCCAAAAGGAGCTCAATTGTCCAAAATCCCCTCCCCAGTAGTTTCATCAGCCAGGAAGATTGACTTTCATCACAGAAGAGTAAACTAGAAGTAGACACCACACCTAGTCCAATTATTTACATAAACTGTTGTACCTCTGATATATTCCTCTAAGGGTCCACTCAACTGCCTTAAAAAAGCATGTAGTTGTCCCTAAGAGGCCTATGACCCATCCCTCCTTTCACGACTACGGTGATATGTAATCCTGCCTTCTAAGTCAACTTGAGAAGTTACTTATTTTACATAGATATCTCTCACATATACATAGCATGTACATGTTAAAAAAACTTCCATGTGCTTTTCTCTTGTTAATTTGTCTTTCATTATAGCTGTCTTAGCTAAGATTTCAGAAGATAGAAGGAAATTATTATTTCTCCCCTGTGATACCGTATTTGGAGAGATTTCTCCTCATTTTTGCTATATGTCATCAGATGCTATATTAATCTCCCCAGTCTAATCCAGAAATCTAGACGAGATGAATACAAGTAGTAAACATTTTAAATTCAGTTACCACCACTTTTTACTTCTCTTGCTCCTTTTCATTTGACCATGTGATAATCAAAATACTGAATTTGCCGTAATGTCTAAGATCCAATTACGTGACTTGACTTTAGAAGTCTATCAGACACAACCCATATCTTTCATGTAAGTGTGACTGGGATGGCCTCCTGGGTAAGCAAAATAAGTGACCATTTCCACCTTTGAGTCAGGTAGTTTGTGGTGGAATCATCTAACTGCTCCATATCATCTCTAAATGTTTATGGTCTAATAATTTACACCATTAGAAAACAAGTCTTGATAAATTTAAAGTATTTCAAAAAACAGAGAGCAATTTATAAAGGGATAGACAATACTTTACTACTGGTGTGCTAATAATTAGATCTTAGAGAAATGGCAAGAGTAAAAATTAATAGAGGCATATCTGGAAATATATGAGTGGTGGTTTCTCTTCTGCTTAAAAGGTCATCAACTATTGCTGCACAATCGCCTGAATAAAATCATACTTTTGGCAAGTTATAAAATACTGTCATCATTCTTACTATTACCTGGGTTTGAAATTATAATTTACACAGTTACCTAAATTATTGTGAGCTTACAAAGAGAATCATTCTCTATCAATGTTTGCAGCCTATTCCTGTTTTCTTCAACTGCCTAATGCCAAATAATTTTTCACAACTCAGCTCTCAAGTCACCTTCCCTTCCATCGCCCGCATGCATTCCATTTGGGGATTCTTTGGATTTACTTGTAGAAGGAAGTAAAAATATATAATCTTTTGCAATATGGTGTTATTTATGAATAACCTGGAAAAACATACCCATTTTATCTGCATATCTCTGTATCTAATGTGTATGCTTTTAAAAATCAGATAAAAATTCTTGGAAAAAACACAAAGACTTTGCCTTATCTTTACAAATACTAACTCCTTTCCTCTAAAGAAAACACTAGTAGCAGGCTGACATACACTATGCTTTAAAACTTCAATTTTAAATGTACACTCAGCTGGAATAAAATAATTTTAAGGATGAAAAATAGCACTTCTGACCCAGAGGTATAGCACATTTCTCATTATAAAATGAATAAAAAAGTATTTTATAAAATAAATATGACTGGCATGCATTAAATATAAGTTCTATTTGAAAGACCACTCTGTCCTTAAAATTCACTGTAATGCTACAATGATTTTATCATAAGTTCTTTCATTTATATTTTTGTTGTAATTCATGATCTTTGAAACAAACTGTAAGTAGCTTCCTCTGAACACTGATTTTGTCCCCATATGTAATATAGATGCCTTTGCTTCTAGGTGTAATTCACATTTAAAAATAAAAGTCATTGATATGTCAGCAGAACATTTACTTGTTTATAACTCTGAACCATTCTATTCATGTCTTTAATCTCAGGAATATTTCTTTTCAGCGTATAAGAGATAACAAATCCTTCCATTTAATTTGGCCATGTGATCACGTCTAAGAGCAGATAACAGGTAAAGGTACCTGGCCATACATAGTGATCTAAGGGGTGTCAGTGTTAGTCAAACACTTATCAATTTGGTTCTTAAATTTAACCAAAAACAATTTCATGGGAGTTATTAAATTCTCTAATTCTATTAATCTAATTTTTAATTCAAATTACATACATTCCATAAAACTTCAAAGTAAATAATTTCACATTTAATTGTGTATATATATAAGAAATAATGACAAATGTTAAGGGTGAATGAAGAAGGCAAGTAGTTACCTAGCTATCTATGGAAGGAGAGAAAGCAGGGGTGGAAATGAATTATTATTATTTATTATATATGAAATTTTTATTTTTGAAATTTACAAATGTAAAATTAAAATTAAAATTTACAAATGTAAAAAAAAGTTATATTTCAAGTAGGTAATGGAAGTTAAATCACTGGCACTAAAAATACTGTTAGTTTGTTAGATTTTTATTATTTAGGACTTCCAGGTCAGAAAAGGGGAGGCTATAGGCAGAGAAGAATAGTGTGCTTGTTAGCTAGTTTTCTGTGAGAAATTCTTTTAAAAACAGTGGTTCTCATTCTTTTGTGCAAATATATTAACTTCCCTTTTCTCTCCTTTCTTTTATTGTTGAATATTCAGTTATCCACTACAATTTCACACATATTCACAAAATTGTGTACATCTCTAGGTGGGCTACAGATAATGCAGGTTGAGAACCCATGCATATAATAAATTCTTTTATGAAGAAATGGCACTAAGGGGGCCTTCCTGGTGGCACAATGGGTTAAGTCTCAGCACTATGAAGCTATCGCCAGCCACTACAGCAAGAGTTCAATCCCTGGCCAGGGAGCTTCCCGCATGGAGCAGCAGACCTCTCCTGTCTCACCCGCTGCTCCCCTCAGCAGTGTATTTCAGTGAACCTGCCTGTTCTGCTCCCCAGTCTGTCTCTGGTGAACCCTCTCACCCCCTGCACCTCTGGCCTACACTCCGTTTCTTGTATACATAAATGAATAAATCTTTGGAAAAAAAAAAGAAATGACATTAGGGGCATTATGTGGAGTGATAGTCTTCAGTCAGTTATCAGTGAGAATTTATATGACTTGTTCGTTGTATGGATATGAAAAAAATAATGAAAACTAAGGGCAGAGAACCAGTTTTTGCTATTGATTTCATATCAAGATACCATATTTGGATGCCCAAGGAAGTCAATTAAGTACTTTTGGGGGTAGCACTAGCCAGAAAGAATTTCAGTTGTATAATTCTATGGGCTGATGAAGTACATGGGTGATTTTATTAATTAAAATATGAGGTTAGAGACATGTTTAAATATTCATTGAAACTCAAAAGGTTAATTAAAATACTCTGTAGACATTTCTAGACTAATAAAACTCAGAAACTTAATTATTAGCTAGGATTAGATTGACCCATTGAGGAAGCAGACCACTGAGGAAAATATTAGAAAAATATATCAGTTTATCTGTGTGATTATTTAAAATGCCTTGAATTTATATAGTTAGTATTATTCCAATATACCACATCTGGTAACATTACATATTTCAAAATGTATCTGTTTTTTCTTTTGGGTTATTAGAAAATTATATGTTCTCTTCAAAATAGTGTGGGCCTATTTTTTTTAATCTCCAGATAGAAAGTTGAATTCATTTACACATGAGTAGTAAATATTATACTATCTAAATCAAATTGTGAAATGTTTTAGGATGCCAGCTCTAGATTCTGAAAATTCTGCATAAAGCTTCCACTTTCTCCAAGACTAGTTAACTTATTCTGAGCAAGTTATTTAGCATGTATGAACTGCAGTATTTTTATAGGTCTTTTGTGGATGATGGATAATGAATGTTAATCATTTAGACCAGTGCTTGGCACATAATAAAGACTTTATAAATTTAGTGTTTCACAATTATCACCATCATCATTTTCATAAATATTACGAAGTATATTTATTTTTCTGGATGCATTTGCATTGGGTGAGGGATTTGCAAAATTCCCAAAGGAAATTGTCTTTATTTCTAATAATGCTTGTATTATGTTACAAGTTCAGCAGATATTTTGAGAGTGGTTCCCTAGGACATAAGGGCAGAACAGTAAAGAATTAATTATAAAAATGAAAAAGAAAGAAAAACATAACATTTTTAAAGAATAATCCTTTTTAAGACTATTAGCATGACATTTTTGATTTGATTAGACTTGATTGACAACTATTCAGTATGTATATTAAACAAATTTTAAGAGATCTAGTTGAAAATGATGGATGGATATTTATTAGTATTATTGTGGTAAATATTAACCAGGGAACCAGATTTTAACAGGACTAAGGCAGTTACTCAACTTCCTGATTTTTTTCTTTAAATAGCATTCTGTAGTATTTCTGATTTTAAATAGATGCAATTAAAAATTACACACATAGAAATTTCCTCATTTCTACAGGATATGTACTGACTTCATCTTCCTTGTATAAAGTTGACACTACCTTCTTGTCCTGGCTCCCCACCAGAAGAATACATTTTTCAGCCACCTAAGTTTGGAACACTAATCACTGAATCAATGAACAATAGATAAGGTAAGGAAGGAAATTATGAGAGAATAAAGATATAATACAATGATTTCATGATATTTGAATGTATGTAATTTCTCTCCTTCCTTTGATAGCTTGTGCCAACTTTCCTTTACTCATTTAGAAATGATACATCTTATACTTCCTCTCTGAAAAAAAATGGTAGTCTTGTATTTTTTTAATTTCAATGTAATAATGCAAAGTCAAGCAATTGGTTCCTAGAATTAAAAGGAACCATTTTACTTATAGTTTGATCTTAATATTTATATTTATACCATTTTTAATGTAATTCAAGTACATAAAATCTCACTTTGCAGTCATTTGGATGATTGATTTGTGAAATATGCAGACTGCAAAAAGTTGAATTAGGAAATACATCTATCACATTTTCACTTCAGCATAACAATAAATCTCTCCATTAGGTGAAACCAGTCATGTAACTATCAGCTTCCTTTAAGTGGAAAGATATCATAAAATAATCTGTTTTGTGAAAATCTTGCATGAGATGAAAAAAAGCAACAATCCCAAAACTGACAAAATACTTGAGCATCACCCATTCAATTTCGATCACAAAGAAAACACTGTATACAATTAGAATTTCTACATACATGGAATTTTTTACTGCAAATCTCTATTTCCTAAGGTTTGTAATTTCCCATTTCTCTTTACTGTGGCCATGCACGATCGGTAGTCATATATTCTTTGCCACTTACTTTGACAAGAGAGAAACTAATGAATAAAAGGTTGATGAGCTTACTGAAGGTCACTTTAGCAGCAACTCAGCTAAGATGACACTTGGATTCTTCCCCTCCCCCCACTTCAAGTGATGCCTTGTGATTCAATTTATGTTGTATATGACCCCTATAAAGGTGCATAGTAGGATCACATATGAGTATAAAGAACTCTAAGCCATGCTTTCAGTTTACAGATTCCCCATCAAGAGAAATCAGATGAAGAAAAGAACAGTCTCAGACTCCACATTAAAGACATAACAGTTGAAATATTAACCAAATAATGAATCAGGGATCATAAATCCTGCATTTCATCCCAACATTCATGTAATATGATAACTATTACTACTAACATAAATGACAACCAAAATTCAGTTCACAAGGATAGGACCCAAAACTATAACTCTGGTTTATTTGTTTCTGAACAATTTGATTCAATTCTCCTGGGGATTTGGGAACCCTCCATAAGTGCCTCAGAGTGTGCCCATGTCAGGAGCCATTTCCTATCAAGTTTACCCACCTACTTGACAGTGTCCTATTCCAAACACCTGCAGATTTTTATATGAGGTTTTGTCCTAGAAAAGCAGCTTAGACTGAAGAAGGTGAGAAGTGTCAGGGAACTAATGGAGCTAGGCTCAGTTAGTCCAAAGTCAGTCAGTCCAGACTGAGCCTAGTCCAAAGTCATTGGTAGATGAATACCACAGCTCTCATCTACTTCCAGAAGGGGTTGCCAAATAATTAGCATATTCTGAACCTGAGGACTGCATTTGTAAGCTCTTAGGGAAGCTGCTACTTCTATAAACATGTAGAAGTTGCAATGCCTGGCCAGAAGTCAGCTGTAAGTCAATGGTTCAATAACAATCATTTTATTTTTTTAGCTATATTAAAGACTTAAGTTCTAAGAAGCTTCATTGAAAAAGTGATTCTACAAGGAAGGTTCACTGGTGAAATCTGCAATGTTGGAGATGATATTGAAAGTCATTTTAGGTAAGAGAACAAAGAGAATTCATTAAGAATAATTTTTTTTTAAAGAAATACCTGTTTGGAGAAAAGAACTTATTTTTGGAAAATAAAGAGACATAAATTTCAATAGATAAAAAATGAGTATAGGAATAAAGATTTTGGATTTCATCTAATAAATTGTACATACTAGATACAGATTCTTGATTTCAGGGATCTCTACTAAGGGATCAAACTAACTGCCATTATAGACAGAAAAGGATCCAATAATCAAATCACATCTAAAACATATTTCAAGTGTTTATTGGAATATTTTTAATTAATAAAAGATAAATACCAGAAATCTGATAAAAGTTAAAAATATGTCTACATAATGACATTCTTGGTAAATAATATCACACTAGGAAATGAGATTTATCTTAGTGTAACATAATGAAGGTATAAGGTAGTCATGGAAATGAACTTATTCATAAATAATAATGCCCACCATTTTTATAGATAAACACATTTTGTTTACTAAATAGAGGACTCTCAAGAAAGATCTTGATTTCCAAAGATGAATTTCCAAAGAACAAAAAAATTTCCTTCTGACATATTTTTTGTCTGGTATGCAGCTGAGAAGGGGTGGTTCTATACCTCTAAATCATATACAGTATTGTAAGTCAGTCTGTGTTACATCAATAATAGTAATAGAAACAAAAGTAAAGTAATCGTTCTATATTTACTGCCAGCAATAAACCCTATTTATGAGACTCTGGAAATCATTAGAAATAAATATTGTTTAAAAAGAGGTAAACCAAAGGAGTCTTGAAGCTTTATCACTTGAAATATGCAATAGATATGTGCCTGCATTATATTCATGGTTTTAAAAAAGTATTGATATATTGGAAATTTTCCAATAATTCTACAATTTTACTTCAATTTTATTTTGTCAGCATGTTCCTCAAATTGGGTGATTTCTGAAAATATACACCAGCAGAACATTTAGAAACTTCATTTTAATATGAGATGTTAAAGTGATCTATTACACACTGTTTCTATTAAAGCTAAAATATACCTGCCTTTGATTGCTATATAACATATGACATTAAGTATAGGAACAATAATTACAGTGGAATTATAAAGATGATTTTTATTGACCAAGAGTGTAGTCCTAGATATAATTGAGAATAGTCTACCTCATGTTGTTGATGGTTTTGGTTTTTTGTTTTTTTTTTTTTTGGACATAATCCTTTGTAAAAGGCCAATGCCAATGGAGTGATGCTAATTCAATATTATAGTTTTATTTCTTTTCTTTGATGAAGCTCACTACATGAGTCAATGTTTAACTGTCATGAAGCTATAAATGATTATGTATATCCAGCTGAACCTAATGGGCTAAATATTAAAAACATCACGGGCAAAACATTATGCTTAACAGTGGCTCAGACAGATAATTGCATGAGACAAAAACAATGTCTATGATTTTAGACATAGCAGAATATAAATAATAAAGAAAATTTGAAAAAAAATTTAACCAAAATACAGTATATTTTTATACTTTAAATCAAACACAAATACTTTACAGATTCTCTGTTTCAAATTGTGTATTTGAATAATTATTAAAGCTTAATATTACTGATGTGATTATATTATACAATTATGTTATTATGCAATCATGTTATATAACCAACTGTTATGATTAAACCAGTTGACTGCTGACAGTGATCAGACACGTCTAAATATGGTTTATATTACTGTTATATGAGTCAGAAGTCCAAAGTTTCTCCACTATTTTAAAGTAATTAGTTTGAGTGATTCCTCCTTGATACATATAGCGTATTTTTTTTATCACCTTGGCTGTTAGATATTCTTAAAATATCTCATTATAAAACATCTACAACCTTTATTCTTCCTTATTATAAAATGGAGTAATATTAATACTTCACCTTGAAATGCTCATAATTGAACAGTCATGCTATGACTTTAGAGTCCCAAAGAAATTCAGCTGTAAGATAGGCAATAATTCAGAGATATGTATCTAGTCTGATTGGTGTTCTCGTAATTACTTTCCAATGCATTCTCACTTTAGATCCAATTTATCCTCTCCATATTCCTATCGTGCATAAATAAGGAATCCGTATACCTTTTTCCATTTATTTATTAATCTCATTATATGGTAATCATTTTGATGCAATTATTTAATATAACAAAGTAATTATGTGTGTCAAATTGTATCAATGATTTTTCAGGGAATTTATAGAATAATTGACAAAAGCCCTGCATGTTGGTCTTAATTCTTCAACATGCTAGAAGTGTTATTTAGGCAGTTCAATTTAGGTTTTAATCTGTGAAATGGCCTTGATAGATATATTACTTATTAAAAGACATAGTTTTAAAAAATGTAGTTATATAATATAAGGCCTTTAAAATATTCTAATGACCATTCCCTGTCTTCTATTACTCTGACAATCAAATAAGTCAGTAATTCAAGTTTTCACTTTGGCCATCATCAGAAATTACTTGGGGACTTATGACTACTACTGTACCAATAATCTGGTTTTCCCTTAGGCCTAGGGGGATGGTTCTATGTGGAAGTTCATACATTTTCTCTTAAAGAAAATCCTCATATACACATTTCTGTTATAACAAGATGAAGTCTCACAGTTACATTAAACAATCCTAATAAAGACACTAATTTATTCACTCATTCCACAGTAATACAGCTTTTTGTGTGTGTGTGACATAGCAGGTCTTCTGTTAAGTTCAACGGGAATTAAAAGAAAGTAGATATGAGTTTTTGTGCAAAAAATTGAGATTCATCTGCATAAGTAAACAGAATTTACTCCAACCTTAAAAGGTGATGTTTATAAAGGTATGGCCAAGGTTAAGGAAATGAATGAGGGTGTTAAAAGTTCTCGCTACCTATAGGCTGAAAGAATATAGTACGGAGAATAAAGCTATCATAACAGTGAGAATTGGAACCATGTAGAGGAGGGGTCACAAAGCAGCAGTTAGTGATGGAAGGACCTAACTCAACTGGGATAGAAGGGCAAGATGGGAGAGAAAATAAATCTTTCAGTATTCTTTTTTTCCTCAACTTTCACTCCCCTTTTGATTTCTCCCATTAGTCAAGTCCAAGCACCTAAATCAGGGGATCCTGCGTGATGCAATCTAAAAAGTGGTCAGCCTTTAGGGACCCAGAGTAAAACAGAGGAGGGTGGAGAAAAAAAAGAGAGCTAGAGAGTAAAATAACAATAGCCAGCAGAATTAACTTTTTTTGCCATTAGGTCTCAATTCATTACCTTTGGTCAAAAATATTAGCTCTCAAATCCCAGTAGAGAGGACATAGATGCCATACAGAGGTTGCCCACTTTCAACAGAGGTAATAACAATTTAGTATTGTATCAACTGATACCTGAATTGTGACAGTAATTTCGGTATAAGCTAGCAAAAATCATCTGACATAAAACACGCTTAACAACTCTACCCATCACTTCTGTAACTAGACCAAATATTTTTTTTTTCTTTTATCCCTAGTCAATGCATATTTTCTCTCTGCCAGCACTTCATTTGTTTGGATTTTCTGTCTGCTGGGTTGACCCAAAATTTCATCCTGTAAGAATTTAAGGGCTTAATGATTCTGCCTTTATCAAACTGCTATTTTTTTCTATTGATGTTTATTATTGAACATACATGTTTTAAGAGGCATTCTGGACCTGGCTCCTCTCAATCTATCACGTCATTTCAACCCAATATCCCTTTAGTAGCCAGATTAATCATGAAAGACAGTAGATTAGCCTTTTTCTATTTCTGCTGTTTTACTAATATAAGAAGATCTAATAAACTGATAGGACATGTCACCTTTCAATTTAGTAGAATTATGGCTTGGAGAAAGTCTTTCTCCCTTGGGAACTAAGACTGTTGAACCTAATTACAGTGAACTGGGAAGAAGATATGTATCAGTAAGAGTACAACTGCCACCTCTATCCTTTTGGTTTTTAGATATAAAATTCTGTCTGTTGGGGAAATTGTACATTGGTCACTGGTTTAAAGTATATATTTATCACTTGTAGATCAGTCCCTGAACTTTACAAATTGTTAGCTCTTAGGTCACTGTGGGTCTTTAGTACATGACTCTGTAAATTGATTCTGAGTTCTGCAATATTAAAAATAAGGAAACAATTCTATAGGAGTGAGTTTATTGCCATGTTTATTACGCTATAGAATGAGTTACTTTGTCCAAAATAATGGCATGTGGAAAATTATACGGCTATCTCAGGCGTTCTAAAAATCTGCAGATGGGGCCTCCCTGGTGTCGCAGCGGTTGAGCACTGCGCTGTGAAGCTGTCGACAGCGCACAATGCGAGTTTGACGCCCAGCCAGGGAGAATCCCACATGGTGCGGCAGACCTCTCCTGCCTCGCCCACTGCTCCCCTCAGCAGTGTGTTTCTGATCTGCCTGTTCTGCTCCCCACTCTGTCTCTGGTGAACCCTCTCACCACCCCACGCCTCTGGCCTGTACCCCAGCTTGTATGTATAAATAAATAAATCTTTAAAAAAAAATCTGCAGATGGTATTTTTGACATATGTGTTATAGACTTGAAAGGCAAATCCATATTTGTACTATGTCTCTATTCCCATGTGGAAAACAAAACCAAAATAAAACACAGTTGCCCACTCCATGGTAGAAAGCATCTAGAGTAATTGACTTGTCTTTAGATTGACAAATCTCCCTGGAGAATTCTGTCATATAAGGACTCAGTATTTATGTCTACTATGGCAGGCTAAATACATAGCATTTAATATATAAAAGTAATATGATATGATTCCTTAATCTGAGGAATTTCGAACTATTGAGTCCATGCTTAGCCTCTATTTCTGCAACCACACCACATGAATCATGAGCCCATTGATTAAATATTGGGGTGGCAGTAGAAAAAGCTAACATTCACATGATGTGTTATCTAGTCCGATTACTGGGTGTGCCTCTGCAGTTGATACTCTCTTATGGACATCCATTTTGGATAATCTTATATTTGTTATCAATTGTGTCTGTTGGTCTTCCACAGACCACCTTTAGATAATTTAATCATGGTTTTTCCACATTCCTTATCCAACTCATTAGCTGCTCTCCATAAGTTGATATCAATATGCTGAGCATATTTCTATCTGCTGAGATTTCTTTTACTACTGCCTTTCAGAGGCACTTCCTAGGAAGGCTGCACTGTCAAAGTATTCCCCTCCAGCTGGTGTTAAGATATCATGAAGAACCGTAGACATGATCCACTGATGTGGTTTGAGAGAAATAAAGCAAGGCAAAGACTGCTTAAGCCTTAGTAGTTTAAGCCTCCCAGACTTGCAATTTACATTTGCTTTCTAGATTTGTTTTTGACCAATTTTATAGATACCATTTCCATTAAGCAACAGAATTCTCCAGAGTATGATCCACTTTAGATATGATGACCTGGTTTCATATCTTGTTTAAGATATTAGGATCTGATCACATACTTACTTTGTGTTTCACAGCAATTTACTTTCTATCAGGTAGGAACCCGAAGCTGTTTCTCAATTGAAGAATAATTGCTAGCACAAGTGGATACCACTTTACTCCAAAATCCTAGTGGTTTCCAAGTGTTTCTCTAATTAAGACTTGTCCAAAGTGCCATAAAACACACTGCCTACTAAGACACTGCAAGCAATACTAGTTCCACTGTGTCACCGTCTGATCAACTGGCAGGGTTACTTCTAGCACAGTGTGGATGTTCATGAAAGACCTTCTCAAAAGGTTTTTATGTTACCCAATAAATTAATCAGAGATTTATACCCAGATGTAACAAAAGTTACCTCTAAATCCAAAGAGGTCCACCAAACACTGTGCATCTGATTTTCACGGTGAGAGAAAACAGGTTCAGAAGTTTGTGTTTCATTTCATAGGGAATATTCCAACATGGTCTAGAGTATTGAAATTTTGCTAACAGGATAGGCCATGGTGAGGGGCTTGCCTCTCAAAATATGACATGCATACTTCTTTTAAAAGTATCTGGAAATGTGCAATTTCTAGTTCACCAGGTATATTTGGTATAATTCCATTCACATATGGGATTAACATAATGTTCTGGAATCCTTGGACATTTGTGTTTGCTCTGGGTTATGAGGAAAAGAAAGGAAGAGAAATAATCTGAGTCAGTTCAACAACCTATTGATCTCATGCTTAATTGAAAGAACACTGCTCTGTCTTATCTGTGTGAATTAGAATTAATAAAAAAGTGTTCACATTATTTCTTATAAGTTAAACAAGAACACTTAAAGAGTGAACAACAGTAGAACATGAGGCATAAAATGAAACTTTCTAGGACGAAACCTTATGTAACTAGGTTACATAGTTACACATGATTCTGATTTATAGGATTTTGTGTACAACTTCAATTTCGATTATTCTCTAAAGTTTAGAATGATTTTGTAAAATGTCATATGTTTGACATTATGAAGATACATTTTGATAAAGATATTCTTAATGTTCAAGCTGTTTGACATTATAAGCAATAGTTGAATTTATCTTTAAAAAATCATATACTTGTTTTTTTTTTTTTTTTTTTTTTTACTGGTGGTTGACTAACCCACTATTTCCTTGATTTGTGGTTGCACCAAAATATGATATACAAAACTGGTAAAACTAGGAGCTCGTATATTTTTGCCTAATGATTCTCATGTTAGTAATGTGCAGATGTTTTATATGCACAATAGTTCTGGCTTCTTTGCTAAACTCCCACCTTTGTACTTAATCCTTTTTTTTTTTTTTTAACTCTCTTGCTACATGAATGCACTGCAGAATTGTGGTGGTATTACAAGTGACCTCTGTATATTTCTCAACTATTTTAGGAAACATTTCATTGAAATTCAGACCAAAAATGAATGCAATTTACTTTTGCTTAATAATAGGGGATCATCTGGCTTCAGCTGGGTTCCTGTGACAGAGCTTAATAAAACATTTGATGAAATCTTGATTAGGCAACACAAAGCATGATATTTGGGAAACAGCAAGTGTGATTTGAGTTTTTATATAACTTTAATCCCAATGTCCCTTGTGCTGAAATAATCAGTTTAAATGTATGTACACTAATGATGTGTTTGTCATGAAAACAGAGCATACAATTCCTTCATCAGTGTGACCGGGAGGACGACTGATTTAATTCAGTGCTGATTTCTAAATATTTTTGTGGTAGAATGCTTTTGAGAGCTCTGATATTTTTGAGATGATCTTTTGTGTCTAATTTGTATCGTCCATGTGATGAAAAGCAAGGTTTTGCCCTTGATGGCCCTGTTTTTCTTTATTTTCAGTTTGAGGAGTTTGAAAGACAAATATATAATTGGATGCACAAGGATGAAACCAGTGTGTTTTGTAAAAGGAAGTAACCTTATCGCTTATGTGCCCTTTAAAAAACTTGATTTCTTCTGTCAGTAACAGGTTCATTTACAGCTGGGCTTTTAGTTGCAAAGAATATCCTTACCTCAGAGTTTTTGCATATCTTTGCTCCCTTTTAATGATATTCAAAATAAATGAAAACCTTTGAGTGTGTGTGTATGTGCAAATATGCATGCTTGTATGTGAGTGATTCATATTTAAGCGAGCAAGCTAGTAGGTGTGAATGCATAGGATTTGAGAGAGCAGAGCATGTGCTCTTACTAGATTCACTGTGTTACAGTTGGACTAATGAATACTTAATGAACTCACAAAATTAATAAGGTATCTCTTATTTTAGTCACTGAATATGAGTTTCTTGATCTTATGCAGAAAGTATTTTCCACTGAGTAACACAGTTCACTGTGTTCAAAGAAAGAATAGCTATTCTGTTCTATTCTATTCTATTCTATTCTATTCTATTCTATTCTATTCTATTCTATTCTACTCTACTCTACTCACTCTATTCTATTCTGTTCTGTTCATCTGCACATATAAAGAATCAATGATAAGAAAGAGAATAAAAGTTCACAAGATTATCAATCGATTGATCAATTCCTTTTAGGACTAGATCTATAAGATATCAAAAATATTTCATCTGAGCATTCTTACGGTGTTTTATACTGAAATAAATCTCTTAAATATTTAAAACATTATCGGAAAAATCTCTACTTCTTATGGTCTTGTGTCACAAATAGGAAAGGAAGAACTAGATTTAGGAAGTAGATGTGGCCTCTCAGAGTGAAAAATGAGTTATAAGCCACATGGAAATACACATTTTGATCAGTACAGTCAGGTTAAGCTGTGACTCCATGTTGGGTTCCAAAAGTTTATTTTTAAGTTAATCTCATTTAATTTGAACCAGCATTATTAATTTTATTATAAATGCTGAAGTACGTTTTCATTGTAAAGTAATTTTTAATTTACTGTTTTCCCAAATGAAATATCCTACTATCCCAACATATTTAATTAGTGGGGTTTTTAAATGATGTCATATATAAACTTCCCTAAACTAATATATATGTAAATTGTATTCTATTTCATTGTTTTTCCCTCTGCCTATGTTGTTATAACCCAGTAGATTGATAAAATTCCTGTGGCATATTTTAACATCTGGTATGACAGGATATTCCTCTGTTCATTTTTTTTTATTCTACTAGCTATGTGTTCATATTTATATTCTGTGACACTGAGCATAAGTTGATACTTGATGATCCATGACCTCGTGTAACTCCCTCTATTTGAGTGAAAATATGGTAAAAGTCATGAGAGCATCTCCATGACTAAATCTTGCCAGGTAAGACTCCATTCCAAAAGACTGGATTGAAAGACTTTATGAAAGACTTCAATGGCTTTGAAAAAATAACCTGCTATTTTGAAAAGGCCTGGGAAAAGACAAGCTTGTAAGAAAAGTAGGTAGATTCCAGAAACTAAAAAGGCACTTGCCCAACATTTAGCCAGGGATCAGGCATAGGGGATAAGTTATGTCAACAAGTGGATTGATCTTGGAAGCTTCTTCTTCCCTAGACAAGCTTCTTGATAATAATATGGTAGAGTCTACATTTTAATTTCAGTCTCATGAGACTTTGAGAGGCGGACTCAGGTAAGTTTTAACTTGTAGTTTTATGCCCAAATTTCTAACTCAATAAACTGTGAAATAATAAATGCATGTTGTTTGAAGTTCTTAATATGTTGTTAATAATAATCATTGGAAAATGAACATATTCTACAAGATAAACTTCATAAAAATAAAGTGTTACATAATTGTCAAAGAAAATCAACTTATCAGGAGAAACTTTCAAGTGGAGGGTCAGCAAAATAAAGCTTGAAATCCCCAATGCTTTGTGTATCTCTAGAGAGGTATAACTGAGTCTCTTTGCAGCTGAAACACGTATTCTGTGCTCCAGCAAAGAGGCCTGTCCTTTGTTTTCAGTTTTTTTACCTGCTTTCTCATGAGAAAAATTATACACATGTTTTAAAATTAGTTGTTTGGAGGAGTCAGGGACCCATCATGCAACTGGACCACAGCAGTTCTGGCAACAGGAGACATTAAAATACTGAGAACCTCTGCTCAGAACCCCAAGTAGACAGCAACCACATATTACCTTGAGCACCTAGAAAGGTTGCTTTGGGATATTGGTGTTCTTGAGTTTCCCAGATCCTATTGGCATGAGATGGATCCAACATTTATAAGAGATGATAAGAAATTGTATTGTCAGGTGAGAAGAACATAAGAATTAGATGTTCTCCTACAATAAGTCTCAGACTCCAAAAGGAAGAGAAAAACAGGGCTTGTATAAGAAGGTGGTGATAGTGAAAAGAAATATGAGATGGAGAAAAGCCAAACACTTTCTTTAAATACAAAGTTCTATCAATGTGTAAACATTAAAAAAAAAAGGAAAAGAAAAAAGAAAGAGGGTCTGGCGCAATGCATTTGTGACAAGCAGACTCACAGAAAGACAACTTACAAACTCATCCTCCTAAACCCCCAGATTGTTATGAGTCTGTGGGAAAGTCAGAAACCAGATGTGTATCTTTCCTTAATTAAGGTTTGCTTTGTTGCACAGAAATCAGATATGAAATTCATCAAAGTCTTTAAACAGTACCTTACCCATAAGACAGCAAGGCAATAAATATATAGCCTTTGTAAAGAAACTCTACCACAATAAATTACTCTATCCTTTAGGGTTAAATTGAATAAAATATTCCATTATACTCAAGAAAACAAAATTTTAAAGTGGGAATATTTGTTTTCTTTCTAGTTTCTCACTTTCACCACTTCTCACCACTCAAATCTGCTTTAAGCATCCTGCTTTATCAAAAGGCATAAACATTATACCACGTTGATAGATATGATGTCAATAAAGGCAGATTTTTTTGCTTTATAGTTTCTTAAATTTCTGAAAATCACTATGGGTTTCTCACTGTGCTTGTACTTTTCCAGTTGGAATGTGGATTTTCTTCTGATAGAATTTATTAGAAGCAGAATATGCCTACAATCTAATTAAAATCATTTTACCTCATTTGTCTTTACTTCCTCCCTTCTGTTTAGGCCCAGAATCTCTGGCTTTTTGCCTAGCAACAAAAACTGTTTAGACAATAAACTTTCCTCATTCTGTCAATCACCCTCCAGTAATTAATTAATTTAAGTTGTGAAAATTTTGCAACTGTTATCAGTGCCATTGTCTTTGGAATTATGAAATCAGGCAGCAGCAGTCAACTAATTACCAGAGCTTCAAAAGCTTTGGGGTGATGATCCCAGTTGCTAGTTTTGATTTAGTTTATTTAAAGAACTCTTCCTTTACCCACATTCAAGGTTAAAAATTAATTATTCACATCTGATGGAGGTAGGAGGAAGAAACACTGCATATCATTCAATGCTACAAAGTTTGAAAGGCTTTTATTGCTTTGAAATGATTGCTGATTTATATTTTGAAGCTAAAATATACTTGAGAGTAAATACAGAAAATTTTTATCCTTTTTTTTAAAAATGCAAGCAATATTCTACTAAAACCAGAATGTCTGATCATGTATGTTAAGGCTATCTGGAAGAAAATTTATAGACAACACTTATTGTGTACTTTTACAATTATCCAAAATTTCTTATGTACTATATACTTTTTAGCTTATCAAATAATCCTTTTATAATTTTTTCACTATAAAATTATCATAATGTTAAATTTAAATTTAAGAAACATTAGATATTAATTATAATTACTAAATTGTTATAAAATTATTACCAGAGATCCTTCCTTCAATTTTAGTTTTTATACTGACAAACGGAAATACTAGGAAATAGGAAGTTATTCAACATCCATTGCGGTAGAAGGTATAAGATAATGATGTTTTTACATTGAAGGAATATCTTGGATTACTCCTGCTCATTTGACTCTATAAATCGTACAGACGTGATATGTCCCTGAACCTTCAGAGAAAGTATATCCCATTCTCTGTAATGCATGTGTCTTACCACAAACAGCAACATGATACACAACTCTGGTCCCTCTAATCTGATCAATATATTTTCATGGATATAATAGTTCAATGTTTTTTGAAACTTCAAGTTGTTCTGATTACTTTAAAAAGCATTGATACAGAAAGCAGTAGCGTGAACACAGCTCACAGGCAAAAACCATTTGTCAATAGATCACTGCCTCCAATGGCTGAAAAATGTAACATATTTTCAAATGTTGATGGCAGATAATATACTGGATCACAAAATTAGTCTCAATAAATTTTAAAGTACTGAAATCATAGAGAGGATGTTCCCTGATATACATGGAATTAAAATAGAAATGAATCATAAAATTACAAAGACAAAGCTTTCATTAATTGGAAATTATGCAATAAAATTCTAAGTAATCCATGGGTAGAATAGAACTCACATAATAGAAAACACACAAACACAGACACACAATGCTCTAAATTAAAATGCAAACACGATATACAAATGTGTGAGATGTAGTGCTTAGAAAAAAACATCTAACTTTAGTGTCTTTTAAATAGAAAAATGTGTCCTCCCATGGATGGACAGGTTTCATCACCAAGATTTATGAACATGTTACCTTGCATGGCAAAAGAACTTTCCAGATATGATTAAGTTAAAGATTTCAAGATAGGAAAGTTATCCTGGATTTTCCCAGTAGTTCCAATATAGTCACAAGTGTCTTTACAGATCTGAGGCAGGAAGGTGAGAATGAGAAAAGAGGATGCTACTATGGAAGCAGTGGTTAGAGCGGTATCATTGCCTGACGGAATACACAAAGATAGGAAAGCATATTTGAACACGAAAATGATACAAGATCAAAGATCCAATCTTTGTCTTACTGTGTTAGATAAAAAAAGCAGAAAATGGAAACACAATATAGAACTAGTACAAAAATTATTACTTTGAATAGAACAATAAGACTCTAGGAAAACCAACTAAGAGAAAAAAGAGAGAGAAAACCACAGTTCACAATGAAAACTGTGGAGATTTGAGGAGGTGGCGTGGGATGAGGGCCTACAGAGTCCACAGATATCAGAAGTATGATAACAGCTTATTATGAACAATTGTATGCGGCTAAGTTAAAAAATGTACATGAAAGTGATTACTACTTCTTTAAAGTACACAAGATATCAAAACTCAGATGACTCAAATAAACTCTTAAAGAGTTTTATATCAATTGAAGTACTTGAATTCAACATTAAGGTTGTTAGTTACATGTGTAAAAAACCCTTAACTTCTCAAATTGAGTACATTAGATTTGTGTTTTATGTGTATAAAGTGTACTTCAATGAGTAGATATAGACATTCACAAGGGCAAAATTAGCTAGAAAGGGAAACAGTATGATGAAATGAAATGCAAAGAATGTTATATGTGGTTTCAAACCCAAGGATTGGTTGGTCAAGTTGCAATAGCTTTCTGGGCCTTAGTTTTCTTATCGTACATTGTATGCCGAATTATCATACATTGTAGTGCCTAAATACTGTGTTACTCTGAGGACTACATGACTAATCCAGTGAGTACCTGGAATAGAGCAGATTCCAGTAAATTTAGGTATTCACTGTCTACAGTTAATCTCATAATTCTCACTGAGTATAATGCACATCCAAGAACAGCACACCTTGATTTATAATGATTAAGACCAATGGTACATTACAAAAATAATAATTCTCTCCTCTATAATTCACTTGAGATTATTGAGATATTTTATTAAGTAGGTGTTACTGGATCCCAGTGTTTCCTTCAATTCTCCCCTCCCCTGTTTTCTGCCTCCGCTCTTCTTCCAGCTCATTCTTTTCTCTTTGCACTGTCAATACTCAGTCAATACTTTATTAAGCATCATTTGTTTATTTATTTATTTACTTTATTTATTAACTGTGAATAAGCGTACATGTAAATAAGTTCCTTTGTGATCATGTGCCTAGAGATAATGCTGCCAATAATGAAGAGGAAGGATCTAAATTAAGAAGAGGAAGAAAATGGAATCATACCTAAAGGAAGCAAGGCTCATTTAAATTAAAAGAGCAGACATAAGGCATATACTAAATTCCTACATTACTAAACTGCCATTTCTGTTTGAAACTTACAGAGAAAATGGGGTGGGGGGAAGTATTTGAAAAACAGAGAAAGAATCGTTGCTCATATTTTTAAAGGGGAAAAAGTTGACTTGAATTATTAAAAATCAGGCATCTTAACTTTGATTCCTGTAAAGTTATTAGAGCATATCCTGAAACAATTGATTTGCAATAGCCTAGATGAACACAAGGTACTGGGTAGAAAACCAACTCGGTTTTATGAAAAGTAAATCATGCCAGATAAATTTTTTGTAATTAGCCATCCAGAGCCACAAGCAATTGGCCATAGGCTTAACATGGTTATTAAAGAGCATGTCTGTCCAAGGAACACTTACAGGACTGTCAGAAAACTGGTGGAATGTGCATAGAGAAGGTGGAAAGTTATGGGCACTTTGGTGTTTCAAAGTGTTTATCAATCCATTGTTAGTAATGACCAATGGCATATAGTACTTTTTCAAAGTTTAAGGGCTATAAATAATAACAAATAAACAATGACCTGAAATTTAAAGCAAAAATAAACAAAGAAAAATGCTGGTTCCAAAAGTGGTTGAAAAGATTGCATTTATCTGACATAGATGTAAAGGAAGTGATGTTGTTGGGGAAATAAGGGTTTCTGCTAGAGAAGCAGAAGTCTAATATCGCTTTCTTTTCTTTTTTTAAAAGATTTTATTATTTATTTATGCATACAAGCTGGGGTGTAGGCCAGAGGTGTGGGAGGATGAGAGGATTCACCAGAGACAGAGTGGGGTGCATGAGAGGTCTGCTGCTCCACGTGGGAGTCTCCCTGGCCAGGGATCGAAATGGTGCTGCAGTGGCTCGGGATAGCTTCACAGTGCTGCAACATGACCTGATGCACCACCAGCGAGGCCCAGAAATCTAATACCTCAGTGACCTAATATGCCATAGGAAAGGGACCAGAGGCAGAGTTTACTGAATACTGTTTGAGAAGAGGAGCCATAGGTGGGTGATTACTATAAAATGAAGTAAAACTATCAGATGTGCATAGAAATAAAAGGACGAGGGTAGTCCATTGCTTTGAAAATAAGATTTAATTATCATAAGAAATTATAAATTAAAAGTTCTTTTATCATGGCTTGTTTCTTAAACTTTTTACGTATTAATATCAGAATCACATTGTGTGTTTATAAAATTTATAGGTTTCTGGATCACACCTGAATTTTACTGCTTCAAACATTTGACAGTTTTTTTTTCTACATCTTTGTTATTTTTTGGATAGTATTTTTTCTCCCCTCAGGTGTGGTTTCCATGGTTCTGTCACCACCAGAGCACCTGTGATCCATCACCATAGTCCCTTGTGCTCTTCCCTCTCCTCTTTTGGTCCCTTCCTCTCCCTCTTCCCTGTGGTTTGCCTCAGATCTATGGTCAGCTTGCACGTTTTGTCTTTTTTTCCTGTCCCTCTGTTTGGTTTCTCTAGATTTCACATATAAGTGAAACCATTTGGTATTTCTCATTCTCCTTCTGACTAACTTCACTTAGAATAATCCCTTCCAGCTCCTTCCATGTTGCCACAAATGGTATGAGTTTATCTTTTTTGATTACTGAATAGTACTCCAGACAATGGGTTTTCTAAAAAACAGATTTCATAGACAATTGCTAATTACTAGTTAGTAATTATTAGTTCATACTATGTGTATGGAGACTAGAGTTAGTGTGGGATGAGGGAAGTGACAGGCTTTGGAAAATAAAAGGTAGCCAATCCTGCATTACCTTCAGTATCACTATCAGTTGCCTTTTTGGCACACACTCAAATTCAGTGCCCTGTGACCACAAGAATAATGGAGAAGAGTGAAATGAAAATTAAATTGTGGTATTCAATTAATAGAATGCCAATAGTGCACCTACTACAACAACGTGAATAAATCTTATAAATATACAGAAGAGTGATTAAGATATACATGAAAGAATAAAGGATTATGCTAAGCGAAATTAGTTGGAAGAAAAAAATAAATATCCGGTGGTTTTACTTATATGTGGAATATTGAGAAAACCAAAGGGTCAGGAAAAAGACAAAGCTTGCTAGGTGACCATAGAGCTGAGGTGTGCAACAGGGGAGGGAGATGAAGAAGGGGCAAAACAGGGGAAGGACGAGCACATGGGACTATGGTGATGGGTCACGGGAGTGTGGTGGTGGGAGAGTTATGGGGACTACACCCAAGGGGGAAATATCAAATACTGTTCAACTGTAACTATGATATAAGAAAATGAATTAATGAATTTAATTTTAAAAAGCATATGATGTATATTTATATACTTTTATAAAAAATGATTTATAGTTTTTGGAGATTCATGTTTGTATTGCAGGTCTTAAAAAGGAAAACAATAAAGTAATTGCCCCAAAATTCAGGTGGTTACTACGTTTTTGGGGAAGGTGGAATTATCCAGTGATCTTGAGGTTACATGGAGGAATTTGGGGGGTTTTATCAGTGTTTCATTTTTGTACTTAATTGGTGGTTTATAGGTTTTAAATATGTAATAAAAACATTGAGCACAAACAAGAAAAGATAGTGGAGAGATTTCCACAAATCAATCACTCTAGTTAAAATGTTACATAGTTTCATTTACTGTGGCTATTTCAACAAGATGAAAAGTCATTCTAAAATTAGTCTAACATAAAAGTTGCTGCTACTGAATAAAAAGGAACTTCGTTTCATAATAAAACATTGAATGAATATATCTGAATTCCTTTTCTCCCCCAACAGATTTACTGTTTATATAATGCTTGTGTTTAAGGTATGGTATAGAAAAGAGTGCTGATAAATTTGATACATCTATTCTAATTATATCTATTTACCCATGATGCTGTATAAGACAAAATTATCACCAACAAAACCAAGAATATTCTTCATAGTATCCATCCATCAAGGAATATACTTATATAGACACCTGTTTACATATACCATGATTCTTCATATAGATTTATAGTATCCCAGATGTTTCTAAAATTATGTGCTGAATTACAGGTGAGGGAACATCTGCCACCAAAGGAAAAAAAAAATCAGCTTGCAGATTTATAGAATAGAAGCTGACATGAACCTTTTTGAAGGGTTGAAAATGTCCAGTAGACTTTTTAATTAAAAAATTGTGCTTGCCTTAGCACTTCTATGTTCCAAAAAGAACTAATACAGTTAAGAACTGAAATAGTGTAATCCACTTTTGGCAAGATTTACTACCAGTTTTTGAGACCCTAGAGGCTCAAATATTTTACTCAAGCAGCATACTGAAACTTGGAAAACAGATCACTGCTTTCAGACAGTAAGTGGAACACTTGTTAATCTAAATAATTATCACACATGGATATCATTTATCAGTTGCAAACTAAATGTAAGGAATCTATAAATAAGAGGAAAAAAGAAGAATTTTATACACTGAGCAGACACAGAAATCAGTTCAGTAGACATCAGCGAAGACATAGCTATTAATTGTATGTCCTGCAATTCAAGAAACACAGCACTGGTGTGGAAACACAAATCTAGGTAACTAAGAGAAAACAAAGCTATATTAAGCAATGCATGCTCTGCAGATTGTTCTCTAGGTGCCATTTATACCTTTATTGGATTATTGAGAACAACCTCAGGTTCTACCTACTTGAAATATCAGCAACTCAAATAAAAAATATGTAAATAGTATTTGTTCTTTATTGTGTTGCTTTTTTTATTGATTAAGTAAAGATCAAATCATTTCATGTTGTCTCCAGACCTTATTAATCAGTTTCCATACCTCCTCTGAAGTATACATTGATACTTATCAGCTTCAATCTAAATAAGTAATTCACACATGAATGTCTCCTTTGTAAAGAAGCTCAAGGTTTGAGCTTCTATCAGATGGTTATGAATTGGATATTTACTCTTTCTCCATTAGCCCTATGGAGATTAATTGCCCTTAATGTTTGAAAAGCTAAAGGACATCTGATATATGAGACTATTGAAGTAATCTATATTACACTACAGTGACAAATTATTCAGATCATTTTTCCTGTTTGTTAATTTCACTTCTAAAAGTCTATATGGAGAATAAAAGAAATATGCAGTACAATTTATTTGTTTGGATAGTTATATTCACTCATATTATTTATAATAGAAAACAAGGAAAATAAAAGTAGAAACAATCCTAGTATCCAAATGATAGGATTATTTACAATAATAAAATATATAAGCAACAAGGAAGTATTAGAGTTATACAAAGAATTACTTATTTCCAATATGGCAAAATTATTTTATCTGTAATAAACACACATACATGTGTGTCTTCTAGTGAAAAGAATGTACAGTGTTGTTAACCTGTAGGCACAGTTTGTGGATTGAAGTACCTACCTTTAATTACTTCATAAATTCACTAACTTGCCCACAATTTTTCCTAAATACCTCACTACTTTACAGAATGAAAGAAGACATTTTTTCAGCCTTTTTTTTTTGTATTAATAAGTTCGTGAGGAATCAGCAATTTCTTATTTGTTGAAATACTATAAATGCCAACTTAGGAATATCTAAAAGATACTAATCAGGTTTGTGTTAGAATCTATCAATTTAAGCAAACAAAAACCAAGTTGACTATTTTATATCCATTTTACTTGGCTAAAGTACTTTTTTTTTAATTTGGCTAAAGTACTTTCCTACATGAAAATATAGATATCTAACATTTCACTTTCATTATATACTTATTTGTGGGGTTGGTAATTTTGAATTTTATATATTATATATATATATATATATTTATATATACATATATATGTATATAAAATGGATAGAGAAAGATGGGGAGGAAGAGGAAGAGGAGGAGGAAAAAAAATACTATACCAAAGAGGATAAACCAAAAATAAGCATGTTAAAATAGACATTGTTAGCCTTTAGGAAAATGGTAATTAAAACCACAAATTATCGGGCCTCCCCGGTGGTGCAGTGGTTGAGCACTGCGCTGTGGAGCTGTCGGCAGGGCGCGTGATGCGAGTTCGACGCCCAGCCGGGGAGAATCCCACATGTTGCGGCAGACCTCTCCTGCCTCTCCCGCTGCTCCCCTCAGCAGTGTATTTCTGATCTGCCTGTTCTGCTCCCCACTCTGTCTCTGGTGAACCCTCTCGCCGCCGCACGCCTCTGGCCTGTACCCCAACTTGTATGTATAAATAAATAAATCTTTTAAAAAAAAACACAAATTATCACTTCACATTTATTATAATGGAAAAAAACCCGACAATACTAACACCATGTATAGACGAGAAGGCACAGCAAACAGAGCTCCCAATTAACATTAGTGAAAAGAAAAAATAGTACAACTACTCATGAAAATATTCTAATATTTTCTTATAAAGTAAAACCTGTAAGAAATAACAATGAAATTCTTAGGTATTTACTCTAAAAAGGTTTAAAATTATGCTCACAAAACAATCTATACTGTACATGGATATTTATAGCAGCTCTACTCATAAAATTGTCAACAAAACTGGAAACAACACAAAATGCCTAAAGTGTGGATATCGTGCATCCATACAATGAAATATTATACAGGAATAGAAAAGAATGACCTATAATAACACTTAACAACAGTGGTAGGTAACAAAGGTGTTATGCTGATGGAAAGAAGCCACTTTCAAAGATTACATGCCAAATAATTATGGAAAACCATAGCAACAGAGATGACCAATAATTACCAGAGCTTGGAGGACAGAGGAAGACTGACTTTAAGGGGAAAACACAGAGGAGATTTTGGAGCTGCTGAAATGGTTCTGCCTTCTGTTTGTGGTTGAGGTTACGTGTATCTATACATAGATTAAAACTTCATAGAACTGTAAATACTGAAAAAAATCCTCAGTACTACCATATATTAATGTTTTAAATAAAATTTATAAATATATTTTATAGTAAATTTTTAATTTGTTCTAACACTACAAGGTTTAAACTTATAGAAATATATTTTTTTAAAGTTTATAAAATAATGCAATGTCAGATATATGTAAAAAAAGTCAAAACCACTTTATTTGACTTTTTTAAACTCCTTATCAGGGGATAATATAAATGTTCCCCCAAAAAAGACTGTTAATAATTAAAATTACTATCAGTCTATATCAGAAGATATTCATATTTGGGTTGTATTTTTATTTAAATTATATAAACATTTAAAAACGTATGCACAGAAATTTTCAATATATTTTATTTCAATTACTACATGTTTTTTTTAGTGTCTTTGGGAATAATGTTTGATATTGTCATTTTGCAATTACACATTTGAAAATATAATTTATGTTGTATTAATTAAATATACTTTTCAAATGGATATATATTTAATTTCAGCTGTTTCTGTTCTCTGAGAGCTTTCTATTGAAAATACACTTGATATGTTATTCCCAAGGTAATTTTATTTTGCTCTTTTGTATTATGTAGATTTTGTAATACAATGCTCTGTGCTTTTAGGCTATAAAACTTTAGTAGTTTTGTATTATGTATACCCTGGATGTAACATATTTAGCTGTATCTCAAGGGCAAAAATGATATAATGATGTTCTGCAAGAATATCAAAAACACATTAGAGTACTCAGCCATATTAATAAGGCATTATTGCAATGACACTATGCTTTTCCAGGATTTTAAAAGAATGCAAACTAATCCTTGTAAATGAATAAAATATTGTATCAGTAAATTCTGGAGTAAATTTTCCATACTTCAAAAGTAATTTTTTGACATAGAAAGTGGATTTATTTCCTTTTCTCTTTGTAGTCAAACTTAATATTGGACATTTTTTTCACTGGCTATTTTTCTTCTATAAAATAGCTGTTTCTTAAATGGTCAGCTTTAACTACTTTTCTTTACTCCTCTGATTTCCTCTTCACTCATTTTTTTCCTTCATTCTATCAACTTCATGTGAGAATTGATAATGTTCCAAGAAATGTGAGAAATGCCAGGGGTAAAATAAACAAAGTAGGTAACAAGCATATTTGCTCTTACAAAGGTTATGGTTAATGACAATTGTAGTGTTTTTTTGGAGTTGGGTGGCATTAATAAATTAGTCATACATTAAAAATATGGTGATAAAACTTATGGCAGAAATATACAATTTTATTTGCCATGAAATCTCATAATAGGATACCTGATCTTAAGGGCAAAATTCCATCAGGAAATTCCTTTTGAACTGAGAGCTGATGTTTAAGGAGAAATTATGTAGATAAAAAGAGAGCAATGGAGACTTTCTAGATAAAGTTAAAAGTTTATGTGAAGCTCCTGAGTCAACTGACAGTCCCCATTTGAAACAACCAAAATGAAGTCAGTTGCGAAGGGAAAAGGTGTATGAAATAAAACTGAAAAAAAGAATGTTAGCCAATTATGCAAAATCTTATTTTATGAACGTATTGATCTTTAATCCGTGAACAAAGCGTATCATTGGAGGCTTTTAGGCAAGGAGTAAAATGAGCAGAATGAAAATACTAGGTCAGTGAAGTGGTTCATGTTAAGAGTAATGATAGCTGAACCGGCAAGTAACAGCTAGTAAGAAGTGAAGTGGTTGGATTCAAGTGATATTTATGGGAAATATCAACACTATTTGGAGAAGGATGACAATCAGGAGGATCCATCTAAAAGAATTCTCTGATTTCTAGTTTGTATCACTGGGAGAAAGTAAACATTATTATATTAGTAAAAAGTTAATGATGATTGATACATTAATCATAAACAGATTTGAGGAAGAATAGTATTACTTTGGATTTTCATGTTAAATTCAAGATGCCTTTTAAGTATCTGTGTTGAACAAACAATTGTACACATGTGGATCTAGAGCTTATAGATATGGTCAAAGATACAGGTATAAAATCTAGTGTCAAAGAAAACAAAAAATTACTCAGTAAGGACTTATGTACAAGAATTATTGTAAGAGGACAAGGCTCTTTGCAATAAGTAAAGGGGGTCTATTGCTATATATATAAATATATAAACATTTATACATACTCAGTATATTTTCAGAATATGATCAGGTTATATACATATATGAGTGTATTTGTGTGTGTGTGTGTATGTATATAGCCATTTACATAGGCATTAAGAAATCATTTTTTTCAGCTTTCAGATTCATTTACTATTTAACTTCTAAACATACATATGTATGTATATATGTTGTTGTCCCCAGCAGCTCTGATAAAAGAAAAAAGAGAGTGAGCCCATGTAATCACTCCTTAGTGAAGGCTCCCAAAATGTGGCATTCAACTCTGTTCCACTCCCAGCAGCCCCCTCACTTTGGGGGTGGGGGAAGGGGCAGAATTCAGACCGAGGCACAGTGCCGGCATTGCCATGTCAGGCTTGGGATGTGTCTGGACAGGAGGGGCCCTTGTGGGCACTGGCCTGCTCCCACAGATGGCTTCCTTCAGAGAGAGTTTACATTTATTTCTGCTTGGGTACTGCATTAACTGCCAAGGCCCTCTAGGAATCTGTGTTTAATATGAGTATATCTGGTTTATATTTCCCTTAGGTAGTGGTACCATATTCACACAATCACCACATTTACATAGCCATTAAACATTCATGTTTTTCAGCTTCAGGTTCACTTATTGTTTAGCATTTATTGCTCTTGTTTCGGTTATTTGCACTTTTTTATTTTTTTAAATGTATCTGACTCTTAAAGAATCTTTCATTTACTTTTTACAGTCATCAAAAATATGTATATCATAAATATTCTTCATATTTACTAATTGTATTGCAGTAACATTCTCCTAGAAGTGGAAAACTTTCATATGACATTTTCTATGAAACTGATACACTCTACTATAGTTTATCATTTAGGAAAATGACTGCAAAAGTCAAAATGAGTTGAAATCTGTGAGAAAGAATCCAATTTTCTGAATTTTGTTCTTTGGTACACCCATGTGAATTACCCTAGAATTCTTCAGATTTCACTGGTGGTGTTAACCCCTATTCACCAGCAACTCCAAGATTTCAACAGAAAATGAGGGTGGCATTAGAAAGTGGAAATAGAATCTGGGTTGTCATAATGAACAAATGTCCACTACTCAAGCCCTGTGTTATAAAACACCTACTTTTCCAATTTCATTTTGTTCTCCTTGCTCCTTAAATCATTAAACACAGGTTTTCTTTTCTTTTCTTTGCTATAGTACAAAAAATTATTTCTTGTTGCAGAAGTTCTACACTTTATGTCATCCCACTTGAAATGAAAAAAAAATCTTCTAAACCATAAACTAATGATATTGGGCCATTTATTTGTCTTCTTCAATTTCTTTCACCTGGGTCTTAAACTTTTAATTATTCAGATATCCATCTCCTTGGTTAATTTTATTCCAATTTTTTTTTTTTACTACTTTTGATGCCACTGTAAACTTACTTCCTTCATTTCTTTTTCTAATAGTTCATTTTCAGTGATATAAGTGATATCATTTAAGATGACAATTGATTATCAATATGAAAAAATTGAAGAAGTTAATCATGTGATTATCTGGAGCAAGTCCCTTTCATACACAACTGCAAATGTCTAAGTGGGATGGTATTTGAAAAATAACAAAAACATTGGTGTGGACAGAGTGAAACAAATGGGAAGGTATTAGAATGGAGAGGAAGGAAAAAAGGAATGAGTGGCAGTTAGATTATCTACTCATTTCTTAAAGACTGAATATTTACTGAGTGAGATGGAAAGTCGTTAGAGAATTTTCAGCAAAAGTCTGATAATGATATGTTGTGGCTTAAGGAATCATAGTTTACAGAGTGGTAACAAATCTGAAAGAGAGTTAGGGTAATCACCATCCAAAAGATAACTAGTAACACTGAATTGAGATAAGCTAATGGCTTTGACCAAAGAGTTAATGGTTAATAATCATATTCTGAAAATACACTGAAGGTAAAAATGATTTACTGATAGATTGGTTATAAGGTATGAAAGAGAAAGTAATAAAGGAGGGCTTTAAAATTTTGCCAAGATTTGTAAAAGAGTATAATTCTCATTTACTGAAAAGACAAAAAAACTAAAGGTGTTTTGAAGAGGGTGCCAGGATTTTGATTTGGGACTGGTTCAGTTGTAATACTGTCTTTATAGTCCTAGGGAGATATGACTACACAATAGGATATGTGTGTCTGGAATTCAGGGGAGAGATCTGAGCTGGAGTTGGAAATTGAAATCATTTATATAGACAAATGCTTAATGCCATGGGATGAGATAAAATCATTCAGAAATAAAGAGGATCGAGTCCTGACAATCTCAAATGCTAAAAGCTAGAGCACTGTGGAGTTGTCGGCAGTGGCGACGAGTTCGAAGCTCAGCCGGGTAGATTCCCACATGGCACGGCAGACATCTCCTGCTTCGCCCGCCGCTCCCCTCAGTAGTATGTTTCAGTCGACCTGCCTGTTCTGCTCCCCACTCTGTCTCTGGTGAACCCTCTCACTGCCCCACGCCTCTGGTCTGTACCCCAGCTTGTTTGCATAAATAAATTAACCTTTAAAAAAGTTTTTATTAAAAAAAATAGACAATCTTTAAAAATGCTATTTTTCTGGTATTTTTGATAACATTTGGAAGTTCTTCATGATGTAATTAGGCTGAATAATAGTTGGAAAATAATGAAGTCAGATATATTAATTTACAGCATCTTCCCTTCCAATGTCTCCTCCGCCTCCCCTTTTTTTCCTATCTAGGTAAGATTAAACATTTTATGATGTCCTTCCCTAGCCTAGCTTCCTCCTATACAGAACCCCTCTCCTTTACTCAAGAAAGGGAAATATTTACAACCTGACACATAAACCATTTATCAATTCATACTCCTTGGTGTTTTGTGAACTTTCTACAGTTTTCTTTTTATTTTAGAAGTCAATCAAAGGATAAATATCAAATGGTAGATATTCAGAATCTTTAGTATCTCATGGGAAAAAAAAACTTCATATATATCGAGTCAGGTTAGGGGAACCTAGAGGGGTTTTGTCACTAAGGTACTTTTCCTGACTCTACACCTACATTAATTGTCTGTTTTTATAAATAGACTCTTAATTCATTTAGATACCTGGGTTTCATCAAGGTTACCATTAATCTAGTCACAAGCTGTGGAATTCCTAGGCCATATCTCTAGACTATTGATCTCTCCCAGTGTGATCTAATCACTTTATTCTGTCTAAATTACTGTCTTGCTTAGAAGTAGAGGATCATTAAAAAAAAAAAACAAAGATATTGTACTGATATGAATTTGAATCTCTAATGACATTTTACTAGCCATTACTTACTAATATCTGTGCGTACCTTGGAGAGGAAAATGATTCTTAAAGGATTCTGACAAGGGAAACATTGAGAGAATCTGCCTATAAAACAATTTGCCAAAAAAAATCACTGTCCAGAAATGACATAATAGGAATGACTAATAACAGATGATTGACAGGTTACTCAACTTCTCCACCTTGAATATGGGGATCGTTATACCAACTTTGCAAGGTGATTATGAAGATTAAATTATCTAATGGCTATACTGTTTTCACTACAGTGTCTATTCCATAATAGTTTGAACATTTGACTCTTATTTTCACACCCTCCTAAACCCATTTTCCTCAGACAGTATGCTCTCATTATCTTTTCTTATTAGTAGCCTAACTATGACCTCTCTAAATTACATATGTTAGAGTCTTTTGTTCCAGGTTATTATCAGTAAAATATTAATACATTTGTAGTTAACATGAAAGTACTTGATGCTGAATACCTATTTGTGTGAGCTAGGCCAGGTCATATAAATCTCGTACTTAGTTAAAACATACATCATGGAATTATTTCATGAAGCAATTATACGCTATTGAAGGAGGCATGAAGACAGTCTTATGCTTTTTCTTGTGTGTATAATACCAAGCAAAGAAAATAAGAACGTTTTTATCACATGGTTGATGGTAAAGAAGAGAAGGATGAACTTGAGAGTTGGTCTTCAACAGAAATAATTCTTCAGGAAGACACAGAGCAGAAGATTCATTAATCTCCAACATAATGAAACTATATATTATTATGTATAAATAGATATACCTCCAAGTGTAACTGGTATAATAAGAATGTGGAAAAGGAAAGAAAGTGGGGGGGGTGAAGTACAAATATGATAAGAACAGACAAAATTAGAGACTATGTAGAAATTAAATATTTTTCCAGGTTATCATATGGTGCTCTCTGTTATAGCATATGAAAGTCACATCTTCCTATCTTTCTGTTGTCTATACGCCAAACTATGTATACTCACAATAAATAATAAGAGCAAAAAAAGTTGTTAATTTCAGTCATTTGGAAAGTGTTATATTTTCTATTAAAAATAAAACTAGAAAAAATGGACCAGGAACCAAAGTATTTTTGAGTATATAATTTGCCAGTTAGCATACTCTTGTGTTCAAATTGCTAATAAAGCTTATAATGCAGTTTCTTATTGTGGAATGTTATTAGAGAGTGAAGAATAGGAAATGAAAGTAGGAAACATTTATATAAAGTACTTTCTTGAAAGACCTGTCCTTTTCAGTTTCATAGTTATGGTGAAAGAAATAGAACTCATTTCTGCTGAAAGAGTCTTTGGACATGTTATTCACCCACAGTCTTTCCCTTTTAAACCCTTTCAGATTTTGACCTTAGCCTGAGCCAGCAATTTGGATCAGCTCCATTTAAAATGGGATCTGTTTACACTTCCTTATTTCAATCAGCCTCAGAGTAGAATTGGAATGGAATGTATAATCATTTAATGGTGCCAGTGTTAGCCAGTCTGTTTCACCAGCTTGAGTCCATCTTAGAAATCATTTTGAAGTAAAAAGGTTATTCCATTTACTAAGCAAACAGAGGGAGGTAAGTAGTGGTTTCTTCATAAAAGTTCACATATTGGAAAGAATCACTTACTGAATTCTCTACAGCAATATTCCAGGATTCATTTTTAATAAAGTTGCTTATTTCAGAGTATAAGCTCCACATTTGTGCAAAAATGCAGAAACCAGCACAGGAGGTTAAAAAAGCTGTTCTGCTGTAATAGTGTAATTTGTTTCTTGGCCATTAAATGAGAATGCTGGGATTTTAATTCCACTATTTGGTTTCCAGCATCTACTATAATTAATTTTCTCTTATTTTGTTGCTATAGAATCAAATGGAAACTAATGATGTGGAACCCAACGTTGTCAAGGCAATGATGAGCTTCATCTACGAGGTGGGGAAGCTCCTCCATCTGACAAAATGGCAGATGACTTGAGTAGTTTCTAACAATGCTGGGGTCCTGTGCCTTGTGGCAATGTTCTGCTCAAATTAGACCACCTAGGGACTGCAGTTCCAAACCAAATCTGTTTTAAATCTTTCACTTGCTTGCTTCTATATTCCTTTGCCAGCTTTATAACATATTAATTTACTTTATATGCATTTTCTTTATCTGACTTTTTAAGAACTACGAAGTTTGTAGCATTCTATAAATGTCTCAGTATTTTCTCCCGTCACAGTGATATGCAACAGTGTTTTAAAAATCATCACATTTTATATATATATCTTACAGATAACTCTATTATAATTAAGGAAAGTAGATCAGAAACCTGTTTTAAATGAATCTGAGTTATTTAACGGTAGGTCATTTAGTTTCTTGGATGGCAGGGGAAGTATTAAAATAAGATATTTCTGTTGATTAGATAATAACAAGAATTTTTTCATTATGTGGATTTCAACATCTTGATATTGGACTTCTAGATTCCAGGTGAACTGTGCAACAATAAATTCGATTGCTTAACTTATGCAGTTTGTTAAAATAGCCCTAACATACTAATACAGCTGTTGTATCTCTATTTATTGTCAACAATCAGATCAATGGTGTGATTTTATTCATAGAACACTAGGAGGTAAGCATTCCGGACTCCAGAATCTGGGTGTTGCTCAAAGGGTAAAGCAAATTGACAAAAGGACAAGAACATTGAGAATATTGTTAACAGTGAACCATTTGGTGTCCTGAATTACAAATCTAAACTAAAAAGAAATAAAAGTAAAGAGTCTCTGAAATATGTGGTGATGATAAATTCTAATGAGATCAACTGAACCACTGTACAAAGAGAAATCATGATTCCAAGTTATAACAAAGTATGAATATAAAAATTGTATGAAAATATATATTGTCTAAAAGCACACAGAGGAAAACATGGAAAAATTATTTCCAAATCTAATTCAAAAGTAAACTCTTTATAGTCTCTCAGATTCCCCAAGGGAATATAGTCCCTCGTTCCCTTCTATATATGTCCTGAAATTTATTCATTTTCCTATAAACTTTTTAACTTACACCTTCTTTACTCCAGAGATGCTCTGTGATATCACAATCAGGTATGAAGACATTCTGACCTATAATATCCAGTACCTATTATTGATTATATTTCTTTGAATAAATTAATAAAATATATTTTAAAAGTCCTATTTCATAAAAAGAAAGAAGATAATGAAAATATTAAGCCTGCTATTCAGAAATTATGCTGTAAAGTTAGCAGATAATAGAAAGTAGGATTATTGAACTCCTATTTTTCATCCGTCAAAACATAGATGTAACTTTCAAGGAATTGAAGTCTGAGGTATGTGTGGAGATAGTAAGAGGCCAGAAACTGTCTGAAACGAGTTGTCTCCTGGCCAAAATGAGTTATTTCCCAGAGTACTGAGTAAAGTCAAGATTACTGAACTGTTTTTCATGATATTTAAAGAATTATAGAGGATGGAAGAGTTACTATGAAACTGGAATTAGATGTTCCAGGAACAACAGATTTAAATGATAGATACAACACAAAATTTCACTGATTACTCATGGCTAAAACAAAAGGATATTGAAGAATAACTTGCACCCATACAAAGAAAGAAAATACAATTATAAAAGGAGTTAGATAGGTACTAATATAAAATTAGTATTGTTGTACTACTACTTTGTAATTCTTTTAAAGGCAATTGCATAATATTAGCTATAAATCTATGTGAAAGTCTATGGTAATATGAACACTATCTACAGATGTAATTTGTGACAGTATCACAATAAGAGGGGAGTGCAAAACTGTAAAGGAACAGCATTCTTTTAGACTGTTGAAACAAAGCTGGTATTAATATAACTGGATTCTTATGAAGCTAATACGTTCATTTTAAGATTTATGATAACAGCTATGAACAAAATTGAAATATACAAATGAAAGGAAAAGAGAAGAGACTCAAGATAGTATGTTGGAAAAGATCAATTACACAAAAAGCAGAAAGTAATAGATTTGGTGAGGCACAAAAAAGTACAAGACATACAGAAGGGCCTTCCTGGTGGCACAGTGGTTGAGCGCTGCGCTGTGGAGCTGTCGGCAGCGAGTTCGATACCCAGCCGGGAGAATCCCACATGGTGGGGCAGACCTCTCCTGCCTCACCCGCTGCTCCCCTCAGCAGTGTATTTCTGATCTGCCTGTTCTGCTCCCCACTCTTTCTCTGGTGAACCCTCTCACCGCCCCACGTCTCTGGCCTGTACCCCAGCTTGTATGTATAAATAAATAAATCTTTAAAAAAAAATCATTAATTTGAAAAAAAAAGACATACAGAAAATATGCATCAAAATAGTAGAAAGGTCTGCCCTTTGATTTTAGTATTATTTTAAAGGTAAACAGACTAAACTGATTAAAATTCAGAGGTTGACAAAATAGATTAAAAACAAGATATATTCACAAGTTCACTTCAGATCCAAAGACAAATACTTTTAAGTGAAAGGATGGAAAAGATAGTTCACATAAATATTAATAAAATACATCTGGATAACTATTGACATATTAGTGATGACAACATAGACAATGTTAAAAACTATTATGAGACAAAGAGGGACATTATATAAGGATGAAAGGTCGACCATTTAAGATGTGACAATAAGCATATATATGTAGATATACATTGAAATCTCAAAAGATATGAGTCAAAATGGAGCAGAATTGAAGAAATACTTTTACAACAATAATTTCAATAGAAAGTCAAGTACTCCTCTTTCAATTATAATACCCCTCTTTCAAATAATAAATAGAACAACTAGAAACTCAATAAGGAAAAGAGAATTTGATCAATACTATAAACCAACTAGAACTAACAGCTAATTTAGAACACTCCATCTAACCACACCCAAACATACATCTCAACTGCTCATGCTAGACTACTGCCTAGTCACTATGTTAGATCACAAAGCAAATCTCAATAAATTAGTGAGCCAAAACTAAATTCTCTGACCACAATGAAATGAAACTGGAAATCAATAACAAAAGCGAGACTGGAAAACTCACAAATATGTTTTTTGTTTGTTTGTTTTTTTAATTTATTTATTAATGCATACAAGATGGGGTGCAGGTCAGAGGCATGGGGCGGCAAGAGGGTTCACCAGAGACAGAGTGGGGAGCAGAACAGGCAGATCGACGGAAATACATTGCTGAGGGGAGCAGCGGGTGAGACAGGAGAGGTCTGCTGTGCCATGTGGGAATCTCCCCAGCCGGGCGTCGAACTCGCATCGCTGCTGCCAATAGCTCCACAGCGCAGCACTTAACTGCTGTGCCACCAGGGAGGCCCCTCACAAATATGTTGAAATTTAGCAGCACAATGTTAAACATTGAATGGATCAAGGAAGAAATTACAAGAGAAAGTGGGAAAAAAAAAAACTTTAAGATGAATAAAAACAAACACACAGTTCAAAGCTTATGGGCTATAGCAAAAGCAATGCTTGCAGGAACATTTACAGTTGTAAGTTATTCATTTAAAAAAGGAAGAAAGGGGACTCCCCGGTGGCGCAGCAGGTTAAAGTACAGCGCTGTGAAGCTGTCAGCATCGATGACACGAGTTCGACACCGAGAGTTCAACGCCCGGCCAGGGAGATTCCCACATGGTCTGGCAGACTTCTCCTGCCTCGCCCGCTGCACCCTTCAGAAGTGTATTTCCGTCAATCTGCCTGTTTTGCTCCCCACTCTGTCTCTGGTAAGTCCTCTCACTTCCCCAAGCCCCTGGCCTGCACCCTGTATGCATAAAATAAGCAAAATATTAAAAAAAAAAGGAAGAAAGATCCCAAGTCAATGAAATAACTTTATATCTTAAGATATAAGGTTTCTGTAGAAATGGAAGGCTGATAATAAAATTCATTTGGAATTGCTATAGGCAAATGATCTTGAAAAAGAACAAAGTTGGAAAACACATTTCCAGTTTTAAAGCTTATTACATATTAAAATAACAAAAACACATTGTGAAACTGGCATAAGGTAGACATATTGATCAATGAAATAGGAGTTCAGAAATAAATCGACTCATATATTGTTCATTTATTTTCAACAAGGATGACAAGACCATTCAATGGAGAAAAAGTCTCTTCTACAAATGGTGATGGGACAACTGGGTACAACATGATAGTAAATGATTGATCCCTACTTCCCCCACATATAAAGTTCACTTAAAAATATATCAAAGGTCTAAATGCAAGAGTGATAATTATAAAACTTTTAAGAAGTTGTAAGTACCCCACTAACTGAATATGAAGTTGAGGCTCCACAAATAACAGTGATTCTGTTATTAATTGATTGAAGAACAAAGTTTGGATAATTGAAATTTTTCAGCACTCCTGCCAGCTTTGGAAAACTGAATTCGTGGTTCTTCTACGTGTTGCTCTTGCAGACTAACTGTGACCTCTGTTATTTCATAATGAGAAGCCCTTGGTGATAAATTCCATTGACTGGGTTTATCTGCTCTACTGGCATGGAAGTTACAAGTGGGCGGGTAGGGTATGGGGAGGGATTATGAGCAAAGGGAAGAAGGGATTTGAGTAATATGATGTAATTTCCAGGTATCAGTATGGTTAAGAATGTTTTCCTGGAAAAGGAACTGTATTCCTTTTTTAGACATTCCACCACTCAATAGGGAGTTTGACTCTCTCCTCTCATTCCTCTCCCTGTAAAACTACCAAAATTACAGTGTTGAGTATGTGGTGATCTCTCCTAAAATAGATGCCCCTCCTCTTTTATTATATACTTAAATCTGCCAAGAAAATATAAAACCATAATTTGGATTTGGGACAATAATAATGACTTCTAGACACAGAAGACTCACATTATCAGGAAAACTGCCAGCTTTTTCAGGAGCTCTCCCTCTCTCTATTAGAAACTGATTGAATCTCTTTGAGGATCAGCTAATAGGATAGGTTTGGAGATTGTTTCTGTTTTAGGCTTTCACAAGCCAGTCAGCAGGTAGATGACATGAGCAGCAGCCCCAGAATTATGGGGAAGGATCTTGGGTTACAGGATGCTGTGAGCTTGGGAAGTCAACGAGAAGAGAAGAATAGACATTCTAAGCAATGGCAAGGACTGGAAAGGCTTCCCAGGTGGAAACAGTAATCCCAGTAAAAACAAGATTAAAGGGTTAAATTATCCTCATACCCTAGAGCACAAACTTCTTTCTTCTCTCTAAGCCTGACATAGTAAGTTTGTGACCCTCTGGTAAAAGCCCATTGCTCAGTAACATCAGTTAGACTTTCAAATTGTTTGGGGCCTTCCTATATGTAATTAACAGATGCAGGAGATGTTTACTTGCTTGCTTATTGATTATTTCAAAGTATTTTCTTTGGAGGGATTTCTCAGCAGGGTAACAGCAGAATTCAAATATGTGTTGATATTGATAAGCACATGCTTATTTTTTGATGACTAGTCTTTTTAGGGGGCAAAAAATATCTCCAGAAGAACATACATTTTTAGTTCAAACTTATACGTAGATGCCTGACCACCAGGACTTCTTGGCAAGGAACTGAACACTTGATTGGAAGTCAGCTCTATCATGCTTATGAAAGTAAGAAAAATGACTGCCAACCTGGCATCATTTTAGGGAAATGGAAAGACAAATTTCAACATATCCCTTTACTCTAGCTGAATGATTCCCAAACTTTTATCATGATAATTTTGACATCCTTAGGGGTTTATACCTATCTACCTTTACAGCTATTATCATGAAAATTTTCCTTGAAAGATAGTAATAGTAATGGAGTCAACTCTCTGGCCATAGAAGGCATTTTAGTTTCAAATGTTTGCTAATCCTTGTGTATTAGTTTCCTTCCTGTGCTTCAGTACAGATATTCAATATATTATTTGAAGTTAATCAGTTCTTTCTGGGTCTACGCCATGTATGCAGGTAGTATGCATGCTATTATCAAACTTCTTTTTGACTTTTTTCTCTTATCAGTCTGTCTGATGCTTATTTGATTATTTGTATAGCTTCTCAAGAACCCAGAAGGGTACGAGATGATTTCCACCACACCTTTACATAAATCATTAAATTGTTAACGGATACTTCTCCACGAAAGGGGGAGGAGCATTGAACAGATGCCATTTGCCTTGCCCAGCTTTCTGGCACCTGCCTAACCCCTTTTATAAGGTTCCACACCAGAAGGTACTTTAGGCCTGTGGCAAGATTTCACGCTTCAGTGGCACCGATGCAGGCCAAGCCTGGGTGGCTGGACATTTGCCTATGAGATGGTGAGCAAATTTTAGAGTTTTATTGTGAAACCATTATTTGAAATCCTTTCTTCTCTCTCCATGTGCACATCAATTCTACTGAAAATCTTTCACACTAGTGAGATCCATTCCTTTGCCTTTATACATATGACTGTCCAGACTCATTTTTAGAACATGCAGACCTTAACAGTTTGGGGTCCCTGGGTACCCCTCAGTCACATGCTAAAAAAAATGAAATCTGAAACAAAAATATCCAAAACTTGCAGTGTCATAAAATTATTATATAGCTTCCCCAAAGAGTTAAAGTTTCATGTATTCCTGAGCACAAAGGGAATGTTGAGTCAAGGTAATTATTTGTAAAATTAAAATGTCTTCTTTTATAGTTAACTTTACTATAACAAATTTCAGCATCCATATACTTTTCAGTATATGAATCTGTACAGTATATGAAAATTTCTGTATTTTTATACCTTTCTTTGAATTAACATGGTACTTTTGAGACAGAAGAAAAAATAAGTAATTTTTCATTAAAAATTTGCCTCTAAGTGTGTTGATTTATGTTTTAGAACAAGCAAAGCTATTGTTGCTTAATATAGCAATAAATGCAGAGCTTTATAATAACAATGAGTCTGTCACTGCTCTCTAGGTACTATTTTATAGCAACATAAATCATAAAAAATGTCTATAGAGTAAAAAATACTTAGAAATATTAATGTCTGAAGTATATTATTTAAGTGAGATAGAAATTAAACAATAGAATATTTATCTTTTAGCATTTATTCATATAGTATAGTAAAAAGTTGATCATTGTAGAATTTGACTGTCAACAAGATTAATGGTATTACTTAATTATGACACTGAAAATACTGTTAAAATCACTGTTCAATTTGAAGCTAAACATATAGGGCGCAGGAATATTTTTATTATAGAACAAGATAAAACACTTCATTTATGACTGCTGAATGAGCTCATTGACAGGTTTTGCAAATAGGTAATCAGTCTTCTAATTTAAACTCTATATGACATAGACTGCAGATCTTATTTTTCCCTTTAACTTAGATGCATTGCTTTAACCTGAAGGATATTTTGCAGATTGCAATTCAGAAATTCTTTGACTTCATCTTAAGAGTTTTGCTATAATGCTGTACTGTATACAGGTAATCAAAAATGTTTGCATACTTTGGATACGAACTAATCAAAATACCCATTAAGCATGCTAACAAGCACACCTGTTATCATTAACAGATTTATTCCCTAATTTTATATGATTAGCAAAATCAAATTAAGAGGTGAAAACATAGCATGATAGCACCCAATTTGAAAAGTATGAATAATTATTAGGGCATGTAGTATTAGTAGTAGTTATAAAAATAAATCCCAGGAGTCACATTCATAAACAAGATTGCTTAAAAGAGGGAGTAGAATGATCTTTATATGCATTCTCCTTTATTTTCACTGAAGTCCAAAAAAGCTATTAAAACATTCCTGGAAGTATTATTATCCATTGTATCTTCTATTTCAAATATTTTGGTTTGGAACTATGAATCTCAAATGATTTTTAGTTCCCCTTTTCCTATGCTGTTGAGGTGTCTGCTTTCATTCCTAACTGCTGTCATCAATTAATCTCGACAAATTTTGAGTTTTCAAGTGAGGAGCCACAGATTGTGGATCATACAATAGGACGAGGCAGGAATTATCCCGAACCATGCTTTTACCTGAGAGTAGTGTGTGTGTGGTGTGGGGGCGGGGTTTCTGGTTTTATGGGGCTGATTATGGGGCAGAGGAGTTATGGGACATGGGAGCATGTTTTAGGTCAGACTAGGGCATGCACAGAAGAGCCACATACTTTTCCATAGGTCTCATGTCTAACTACATTTTGAGTTTCCACTAGGAAGTAGGAATTTTAGCAGATTTAAGTCCTAGACCCCTTCTAGGCTAGTCTTCTGCCATCTGCATCTGTGTGGACATCAGGTTTCAACTAGCTTTAGAGCCATTGCCTGAAAACAGGAAGCCTCTTTGGAGTGGAGGCTCTAATTCCCACTGATGCTAGTGCTTGAAACTCTTAGCTTGGGGGCTCAATAGCAGGAAGTTTGGCTAGCAAGGCCTAGGTCCAAAGGATCCTGTAACAGTTTTACATATATGTGTGATAAGTTCTGTTGTTTTAAGGTTTCTGAAGGATAAGATTTGGAGCCATTTAATCTACTAATAATATACAGCTCCATACTAAATATACTTATTATACAGTAAGTACTAGTATTAATTGTAGTATACAGATATTGTGATGTTAACAGAATGAGAGTGCGATCTAGGTTTTATCCATACCATGACAGTAATGGCATATGTTAGTTGCCAATTCATAGTAGTAAAGTATATGCAAAATAATTGAAAATGAGGAATAGAGGCTATCCTAAAATTTCAAATAAACACAGTTAACCAGGATAATGTAAAAGTTCAAGGATGCATATAGGTTTGGAACTGTGAGTAATTAAATGTAATATCTAAGAAACGAGTCAGGAATCTAAATCAGAAATGAGAGAATGAAGTGAACATTATATTTTTTCTAGTATCATTTGGACTATAATCAGGATAGACATAATCACAAAGAGAGACTACATTTCCTGAGGTGAAGGAGGGGATACCTCTTCTATTTGGGACTGCTTCTGGCTAACTCCATTTATAGCAGGACTCCTAATCGTGCTCAGTTTTTCCAGAGTGAATTACTGATAACAGTAATTATTTTAACTTTTCCTCAATTTTATTGATGGATTCTTGAAAACTTTTAATATTTGCCTGAAAAAATTTCCCAGGAAATTAAGTGTTAATTAAGATTTTAAACCTTAGTCAAGTTTAATATAGATGTGAGTTGTTAGAAATCAGGTTCAATCAACTTAGGTTATAGGTAGAAAATTTTAAAATGGGTAAAATTTAACAGTGAGAGAGTTAGCTGTTATAGATCAATATAAAATGTTCATTTCCAACATCATAAATCTCTTAATCTTCATGAATATGACACCAAACTTCACTCATATCAAAATCAAAGGTCAGTGAAGTACGTTATGAGCACAGACTGACAACATTTATCAACACTAACATTTCTAATCGGTATATGTCCTTAAAGTCTGGAATATTTGAGTGTTACGCCTGACATGCCGCCAGAAATACAGTGAAAGGAGAAGGCAAACAGTTTGTCAATCAATGGATTTAACTGATTTTTAGCTTTAAGATGAGATTGATAACACCAGTTCTTTCCACATGAATGAAAAGGGTAAGCTAAATGTTGTAAAACTTAATTAATAAACAATAATGTTGCAAATTTAAGACCTAGAACAGAGGATGAGAAACAACTTTTTAAATAATCAATTTTTTTTCAGGTTCTCCATTCTAAGTTTGGAATAATGGAAGGAAAGAAAATTCTTGATTGTTTCCTGATCAACTCATGTTCAGGAATCAACTCTTGTTTCAATCTAGATAAAATGTGTTTTTCCACTAATGCAAAAATATTCAGGCACTCATTTTCACAGCAGCATTATTCATAATAATGGAACCCACCTAAATGCCCATCAAAAGATGACTGGATAAAGAAACTGTGAAATATATACTCAGTGGAATACTACTCTGTACTAAAAAAGATGAAATAGTGCCGTTTGGGACAAAATAGATGGACCTTGAGGTGATTATTGGAAGTGAAATAAATCAGAAAGTGAATGTCAGTTAACAGTCTCATTCATTTGCAGAATATAATAAATATTATAAATAACCAAAGGAAATAAGCTGGCAAAGCAGAATAAAAATAATTCTTAGATCCTGTGAAATTTATAAGGGTTGCCATAGAGGGTAGAGGAAGAGAAGAGAGAACAGGGGAGGGAAAATGATAGGGTATTGGCAGTGGAGTTTTGGGTGGAGTGTGAGTAAAGAATACACACATATGGAGGTAAGTAGTTGTAGTCCCATAATTACAGTAGTTGTTTCACACAGTTATATAGTTATGTAAATGATAGAAAAAAATCAATAAAATATGAGGAAAAAAGTGTGTTTCTCTTTTGTTAGATATATGAATTACTATTAGCTTGAATGCTAGTTAATGTGGAAAAATAAGATTGAGTTACTTGCTTTTGGTCCTCATGCGTAAGTAGAAATTATAAAAGGAGTTACTCAAAATGTATATATAATATTGTCAAAATGAGATATTAAAAATAATTCTTAAGTTTTCAGTAAATTTGGATCTGTCTCTATTCTTAATGAGATTCCAAATTTAAAACAGATAGTGAGATACCATCACTCACCATAAAACAGTAAAAATAAGCTACTCAACCAATGTGTTTTAACAGGATTACATTACCAGCGGAGTGGATTTTGGCCTCTCATGTGCCACATAATTAGATCTTGAAGCACAAAGAAATCCCTTTGGAAGACTGCAGATTGCAATACCCCAGGAATTTGTTTCCTCAACATCCAACAAAGGACCAAAAGAAGAAAATAAGAGGAAAAGAACTTAACAATATGCACATTTCAGAAAATTATAGGATGCTAGTTACCCTCAAAAGCACATGCAAGATTCTCATTAGTGGTAATAGAAAGTGCATATGCATATGGAATTTGAGAAGCTATGCAATCAAAGTGTCCTGGATATTATGCAATATTTTTATATGATGTCTTCTATATAGCTTTAGTTAGAAAAAGTAACATCCAAATAGAATTGCCAGTTGTAAACACAATTCATATTGTTAGTTATAGAAAAAAAACAAAGAAATTGAAAAGATACATTTGGAGAATAGTCATATATCTAAAATTTGTTATCTAAATTTAAAAATATGTGCTACTTTATGTATAGCAATTAAAAGTAATAGATAATCAATTTATCCTCTGCTTCAGCCGTACACAGAGAAAACATAGATTAAAATGTATTTATATACTCTGTTAACACCATACATGTGATCTTATTCCATTCAAATGTCTGAGATTAATTTTTCAATACTTACAAATGTTAGTAAATAATCTTGATGAGGCTGATATATGATATTGTTGATATGGAATCTAAATAATAAATTCATTTATTCATAAACTTTTACTAAATCATAACCGAAAAACTGATAGTACAGTAAAAATAATTGATTTTAATCTCAAAATCAGAGTAACAAAAACCTTGCTTAGTATTTGTGATTCTTAAACATAAGTGATTGGTCCTACATTTACTAAGAACTTACATATATTTAATATATTAATATAATTAATGTAGTGAAGAAAACAACTAAGCTAAGACTTGGAATAACAAGTCAATAAATATACTTTATAATATATAATGTATATAACCTCTCCACAATAAATTATGTATTTGATATTTTCATTATGAGTTGCTTTCAAAAAACATTAAACTTAAAAGGGTAAACAATACTTATAGATAATAATTGTAAATATGTATCTATATGGATTGTTTTCAAAAAAGGAGATTACCCTATTGCATTAAATTTTCTATTTGATTATTAAAGAAATATTTTTACATGATAGAAAATTAGGAAATATTTTAAGAAAATACAAAGTTAAAATACCAATATCTCAATAATTTTTTTATTATGCCAGTATGTCTTTGCAGTGTACATTAAAAAAAAAAATAAAAATCTGTCTTTATGTATCTAAGATTATACTACTGCAACCTGATTTCCATTTCTATTATTTTTGATACGGCACCAGACTATTAAAAATCCTTTGTTTCTATGTATAATTTTAGTAATATTATATGTGCATATGCACCACAATTAAGTCCTCTTTAACGTTTTTTTTTTACCATTTCAAATTTCTACCTTGTGAATAATGCTGGAAGAGAAAATTCCATGTGTAAATTGTTTTCTACATTTTTTCTTGTGTTTTTTTCTGTATAGCCATCCAGAATCAAAATTATTTAATAAAGGGAATCATTTTGACTGAGTGGTCTTCTAAGCATAAGGGAAACCACTGCCATGGAGAACAAATTCATCTCTTTTCACTCTATTAAGTCAATCTTGTTAGATTTATTATGCCTATCTACTTTGGAATTATTTATTCACTGTCTATTAACTACTCTGTGAACACAAAGATTAATGGTAATGCATTTAAGTGCCAATAAAGAATGTTTCTATAACTTCATCCTTATAAAATTTCAACTCATGTTCTGATTTTATATTATAGATGAATGAAGAATAATCATTATTTCTACTTTGTTATGCATTTACGTTTTCATCATTTAAAATTTGCCTCATTTGCCTCAATAAACACTTTTTGTTGTCAGTTTCTCTTCCTATTTCTGAACTTTGGCTATTTTTTATTTGTCTATGTATTTTCAAAATAGATATACTTCTAAATAGACATACATAATATTTTTGTTATTGGTTTAGTTAAAATAATAAGGACAAGGGGATCATATAAGGCATACACTTTTGAAGCTTTCATCTGTCCTTCATGATACTTTGTGGCAAATTATAGTGCTTTGTCATCTTAATGGCTGCATACTATTTCTTTACTGTTTAGTTTTGTTCTGCGTTTTTATAATTTTTTTATTCATCCCATAAATTAAATGTTATTTTTAAAGCAAGCGGAACTTTTTACACTTTAAATTATTTTTAATAAAATATACATAAAATTACCATCTTGCTCATTTGTAAATATACTGTTCAGTAGTGTTAAGTATATTCATATTGTACAACCAACCTCTAGAACTCTTTTCATCTAATGAAGCTAAAATCTGCACTCACTAAAAATGGCTCCCTCTTTCCCTCTCCCTTCAGTGCCTGGCATCTACTTTTCTTTTTGCCTATGACTGTAGCTACATTATGAACCTCATATAAGTAAAAGGCACTTTTTTAAAAGTTATTTAATCATGTCCATTGTAGCACTTACAAAAGCCATGTCATAGAAACAATCTAAGTGCCCAGAGACAGATGAATGACTTAAGAAAACAGGGGACACACACATGGTAGAATACTAGTAAACTATAAGTAAAAAGATTAAAACTTGCCACTTGTGACAATATGCATGGAAATAGAGGGGATTATGCTAAGTGAACTAAGCCAGAGGGAGAAATACGAATATTAGATAATTTCACTCATGTGTAATATAGAGAAACTAAACAAAGGAACAAACTGATGAAACTAAAACAAAACAAAGACTAGAAAGATGACTGCAAAACTGAACCTATTAGAGGAGGAATGGGAGTGGAAGCCAGGGGTATATGGTGGAGGGATATGGGAGCTCTGGTGGTGGGCGTGGTATGGTGGTGTACATCTAAGGAGATGTGAACCTGTTCCCCTGAAGCATATATAGCACTATACACCAGTTACCTCAATTAAAAAAAAAAAAAAAAACTACTTCATTAAAAAAACTAAAGAGCAGCAATCAGAACGTCTTTTTCTTTGGATGGAGGAAGTCCAAATTGTTAGAACAGTTTTTATGTTTTGAATTATTTGACAATGTTCTTTACTTTATTTTTATGCTATTTATTATTTTTATGCTATATTATTTAGTTTCCTATGATTTTTTGTTAGTTATATATTGTTTATATTTTATCTTTTGTAATTATTAGGGAATTAAACTTAGTTTTGAATGGTAGTTTTGTGTCCGAGGTTTGCTGTGCTGGCTGTGGGAAACCCTCAGGTGGGTGTTGCATTTGCTAACTACTCTCAGCAAGTTACGTATTTTTCCCGGAATTGTGAACACTAGCAGTTACTCTGCGGTGGTAGGGCTTGTGGGTTGGAGAATCCTGGAAACCTCAACAGTCTCTGATGGCAGAAGGACTGGGAGATTGTCCTTCCACCCTGCACCTGATCTGATTTCAGTCAGTGTGGCACCCACTAGTATTAGCACTGCTTAGTAAAGAGGTACCTCGGAAAGGCACTTAACAGTCTCCACTGAAAGACAGACTGCACCTCCTTTGGGGAGCTCAAACTGAGATCTTAGTTTCAACAAACGTAAGTTCCTCCATTACATACATGCTCCCTTCAGTAATCTTTGCTCACTCAAGTCCTGTCATTTTCTACAGCACAGCACCTCAACTTTCCACACCCAAATGAGTGCACTTCCCTTCCCAGTAAGTTCCCAGGTGTTGGCCCCCCACAGGAGAATAGGCCCTTCAGTCCCCAAGGGGAAGCTCCTTATCCCTGACGTCTGTCTGACCAAGGGGTTGGTACCCCAACACGGTTGCTTGAAGGACTGTTATCTCAGGGTTGTCTACCATTTTTGATGGTTTCTATCTCTTTTCTTGTAAGATGTTGATCTTGAAATCTTCCCTCCCTTTCAAAGGCATTTGGTCCCATATAGGTACAGATTTTTGTACTTCTCAACCTCATCTCTTTTCACTTTCTTTAACAGTTTGTTCCTGAAGTAATCTTAGTAATACTTTAATGTAGCATTCACTGTCTCATTCAATAATTATTCTCACTAACATTATTTTAGTGATTATAAATGAATTATAATTTCATAATAATTCCACAGGCAACCTATTAATGTATTTTATATTTTTTTCTGACAGTAAAATTAGTATGTGGTCATTGAATATTTCTGAGAAGTACTGGAATATTTCTGAGAAATTACCTGTATGTCTTCTACCAAAAGATAATTTCTATAATATCTCAGATGCATCTTACTTTCAAAATGCCCAAACCAGAATTTGTTGTCCCTCTTCCTTTATTTCCTTTATACAAAAAAATGTTTTCAATCTTCTTATAACTGCTAAAGGGAGACATAGCAAATATCCCAAATCCCTAGTCTTTACTCATCCTTAGTATTGAATTAATCACTAATGTCTACAGATACATGTAAATATGTCAAATTTATTTGACATAGCTCAATGTCTTAACCTGGAAAGGTGAGGTCTATTATCAATGTGAAGTATGGTGAAGAGCAGAATATATTTTTTATTCTGAAAAATGTTTTACCATATATTTATAATTATTGCTTTGAAGTAGGGCTTATTTAGTCATTTCATTAACACTAAAAATATTTAATATTACTAGTATACTAAGTACTAATACTTAACAGATGAAGTAGTAACATTTTAATGATCAATATATTATAACAGATGAAGTAGTAACATTTTAATGATCAATATATTTATTTTATGTATTTAGGGAGATGTTACTGGTGGAGATTTAAAAATTAGTCACATTATCAGAATAAAAGAGAAAACAACTAACTCACCAGAGTCAGAGAAGCATTTTGACAAAAGTCTATGAATCATAAAAATAACCAAATTAAGAGAAGAAACTTCTTAACATGATGAAGCACATAAAATTACCTACAGGAAATTGAGATATAGTGGTTATATATGAAACATTCCCTGGATAACACAAATGAAAACTCATGTCTGTTATCACATTTCCTACTTTATATTTTACTAAAGATTGTAGACAGTACAATCAAGTAGTCAAAATAAATAAGCTTTATAAAGACAGGAAATGAGATTTAAATGTCATAATGAACAGACAAATTTAGTATATGTAGAAAATTCTAATAAGTCTATGGGTAAACTATTGGAATTATTATTGACAAATTTACTAGATACAAAATCAACATATAAAAATCTATTTTTATACTACACATGAACTACTAATAAATGATGTTCTAACAAATAGTTTTTGTACTAGAGTAAAAGTCCTTTAAAAACCTAGAAACAAATCGATGAATATTGTGTATGATCTTTACATATATTGCTGTAGAAAATTTTTAAAGGAAATTAAAGAAGACCTTAATAAAGACATGATATTCATGTTAATATTTGTCAAAATTCTGTATTATTAAATATCAGTCTTTCCTAAATTGATTTAGAGATTCAATTAAATGCAGCAGCTTTTTTGATGGAATTAAAAAAAACTGATATTTACATTTACATATAAAAATAAAGCTGTCAATCTTGAAGAAAGAATATACATCATAAAATATCTTATAAATCAATAGTATTCATGACAATGGCACTAGTACACAAGACAACAGACTGGTGCAGTGAAACAGCACACAAAATGATGGCAGTATTAGAGACATACATACATAAACAGATACATAGATACTTAGAACTATGGTGAGAGTACATTTTTTGTAATTGCTGTTGAGTCAATTGATTAGATATCTGAAAAAGAAGTAATTTTTCTTTTTTTTTCTTTTTGTGGAGAGGAATTGGGGTATAGGCCAGAGGTGTGGGGGTTGAGAGGATTCATCAAAGACAGAGTGGGGAAGCAAAATAGGTGTTTACTGAAATACACTGCTAAGGGCCTGAGGGGAACAGTAGGCGAGTCAGGAGAGGTCTGCTGTGTCATAAGTGGGTTAGCTCCCAGGCTGGGGATCAAACTCAGGCCATAGTGGTGATAATGCTGAGACTTAAGCCATAGGCCACCAGGGAGGCCTATGACCTTTTCTTTACACTATTTTGTCTAAATGCTCCAGAGGAATTATTGATCTCAAGGTGAAAAGTTGAATACTTACAGTTCTAGAATAGGAAACATCTAGACAACAGAGGTAAATGCTTCCATAACGATAAGATAGTCAAAATCCAAAAATTACTAACCTTAAGGAAAGGATTGATAGATTGGGCTACACTATGTACTGATACTTCTGAGATGAGTGAGAAAATATACCTATGATAACTAAAAATACCAGACAGTATCACAAGTGAATTCTACAAAACTTTCAAAGAAGCCTATTTAATCTTACTCAAAATCCCCTAAGAAACTGAAATGGAAGGAAGACTTCCAAATATGTCTTATCAGCCAACATTACCATGATTCTGAAACAAGAGGAGATCCTCACAAAAAAACCCAAAACTATAGAGCAATATCACTGATGAATATAGATGCAAAAGTAGATACACAAATTCTCAACAAAATACTATCAAATGGAATTCAACAACATTATATTAAAAGAACCATACACCAAGAGCAAGTGGGAATTATTCCAGGGATACAAGGTTTGTTTAATATGCAAATCAACAAATGTGAGACACCACACCACACAATCATCTAAATAGATGCAGAAAAAGCATTCGACAAGATTTAATCTTTTATGACCAAAAAAAAAAAAAACCACAACAAAATGGTATACAATAAATGTATCTCCACATAATAAATGTCAAATGTGACAAATCTACAGGTAGCACAAAGATTTAAAAAGAAAAAAGAAAAACTTTTCTGTTAAGATTAGGATCAAGACAATATTGTGTACTCTCACCACTACTATTCGATATAGTGCTCAAAATCCTATAAAGGGAATGAAGCAAGAAAAAAGATACAAAGGGTATTCATATTGGAAAAGAAGATGTAAGACTATCACTATTTGCTGATGATATTATAATATAGAAAATACAAAAGCCTCCAATAAACAAATATAGTAAGTGATAGGTTATAGTTAATATACAAAAATATGTTTCGATTTACAAATAATAAACTAGCAGGAAAATAATCTATACAATCAAAAAGTATTAAACACTTTGGAAGAAATCTAACTGAAGAAGTAAAAGATTTATGCATTGAAAACCAAAATATTATTGGAAAAAAATAAAAGACACTAAGACATGTTAAGGGAAGGGAACAATAAGAAAGGGGAGTGGAGGGGCAGAAGGGGAAAATATTCCATCCTAGGTATTGTAATAATTAACATCATTAAGACTGCTAGATTATCTCATATTAAAAACACATTAGAAAACATTCCGTGCAAATACAAATCTTTTGATCATGATCTGGAGTCTCTTTCTCAGGAACAGTTTTATTTCCATGTAAAATGTGAAAAAAACTCAATACAAATGTTCAGATAGTTTTGACATTAAGTCTAATTAGCCAACCAACAAAAAGTAATAAAGTTTTTATGAAGGTGCCCAAATTAAACTTTATTTTCATTCAATGTCTCACATATTCATAAAATGATCATATTTCTTCTGTTGAATTTCAGTAATAAAAAAAAAAGAACAAGCTAAAAAATTCAAGTTGTACTGATTTTTTTTTTTTAGTAATTCAGAAATTCACATTGGAGACCTAACAGAATATAGATTACAAACTTTAGCAGGATGTGCACACCATCTTTGTCAAAGAAAAAAGAGAAAGTGAAACTTTTCTCTTATCATAGATGAGTCTGTGGTAAAAGGTAAATAAATATATATTCAGTCAATGGTATGTGTGAAACACTAAGTTTTTAAAAAATTTTCCTTCCGGAATTCAAAGAAATTCTTGAAGAGATTAATATTATCTGTGCTTGAAAAAAGATCTGAAGCTTCTTTAAGAACTTCCCAGGAACATAAAACTAAGAAGCAAGAGAGTAATCCCACTCTAGGTCTATTGTGATTAAAATTCTGTATAATAAAAATTTCAATATTTTAAAATATCTAAATATTTTGGTAATTTTGCATTTCCTGTTATTTTTGCTATCAAAAATATGTATCTGACATACAGTCAGGTATCACTTCACAACAGAGAAACATTTTGAGAAATGCATTGTTAGAATATTTCATTACTGTGCAAATGTCACAGAATGTTCCTATAAAAATCTACATGGTATAGCCTACTATACACCTTAGCAATATAATAGTGCCTATAGCTCCTAGACCACACATTTGTATACCCTGTTACTGTCCTGAATACCATAGGCAATTGCACTGCAAAGGAATTTGCCTATCTAAACATACTCAGACATTGAAAAGGTAATGTAAAAGAAGTTAAAAATGGTACACCTGTTCAGGGCTCTAGCATGAATGGAGCTTGGAGAACTAGAAGCTGCTCTGGGTGAGTTAGTATGTGAATAGTGAGTGAATTTGAAGGCCTAGGACATTATGGTGCACTACTGTAGATTTATACACTGTACACTTGTTACACTAAATTGATATGAAAATTATTTTCTTCAATAATTAATTAGCCATGGCTTTTACTTTTTTCCTTTATAAATATTTAAATTTTTTCTAACCTTTGAATTTTGTAATAACATAGCTTGAAACATCAATACATTGTAGAATTGTACAAAACATTTTTCCTTATATATCCTTATTCTGTAACATTTTTCCATTTTTAATTTCCTAATTTATCTTTCACTTTTAATTTTTTTATTTAAAAACTAAGACACAAACACATATATTAGTCTAGTGATGCTCTCTTTATTGATAACTGTGACAGCACCAGTATCACTGTCTTTGCCCTGCACATCTTGTCCCCATGGAGGGTCTTCAGGGGCAATAGCTCTCCTACAGTGTTGGCTTCTACTGGAACACAACCTGAAGCACTTCTCTGGCTCTTCCTGAGGGGATATCACTTGTTTTAGAAACATGTTCATGTACTTTGCTTGATTTATTCAGTTAGTTTTTTGGTGATAGATTTGCTTGTTATCAGATAATGCACGATGGCCATTTCTCTCTATTAATGAAAACCTTTTGTCTTTCTGGTTTATTTCACTGAGTATGATTCCCTCTAGGGACATCCATGTCGCTGCAAATTGCATGTGTTTATCTTCTTTGAATGCTGAATAGTATTCCATTGCATATATGTACCACATCTTCTTGATCCAATCATCTATTTTTGGACATCTGGGTTGCTTCCATACCTTTGCTAGTGTGAACAGTGCCGCAATGAACATACCGGTGCATGTATCCTTTTGGATTAGTGTCTTTGTGTCCTTTGGGTAAATTCCCAAAAGTGGGATTGCTGGGTCATATGGAAGTTCCATTTTTAGCAGTTTGAGGAACCACCATACAGCTTCCCATAGTGGTTGGACCAGTTCACATTCCCATCAGCAGTGTAGAAGAGTTCCTTTTTCTCCACATCCTTTCCAGTATTTGTTATTGCCTGTATTTTTAATGTGTGCCATCCTCACAGGTGTGAGGTGGTATCTCATAGTGGTTTTGATTTGCATTTCCTTGATTTTAAGTGATGTTGAGCATTTTTTCATGTATCTGTTGGCCATTTGGTTTTCTTATTTGGAAAAGTGCCTTTTTAGCTCTTCTGCCCATTTTTTGACTGGATTATTGGCTTTGTTTTTATTGAGTTGTGTGAGTTCCTTGTAAATTTTTGTTATCAGACCTTTATCGGTTGCATTGTGTGCAAAGATCTTTTCCCAGTTGGTAGGGTGTCTGTTAGTTTTGGTTAATGCCTCTTTTGCTGTACAGAATCTTTTTATTTTGATGTAATCCCATCTGTTTATCTTGTCCTTCACTTCCTTCACTTTGGGGGATGTGTCTTTAAAGATTTTGCTGAGATGTATGTCGTGTAGAGTTTTGCCTATATTTTCATACTCAGAGAAATAAGCCAGAAAGAAAGAGAAAAATATCGAATGGTTTCACTTATAACAGGTCTATAAGGACACCAAATAGGAGAGAGACACTTAGTGGGTGGGGGGGAGGGAGGGTAAGGGAACAAAATGGAATAGAAAAGAACACAAAGGACCATGGAGGTGGATCACGGGTGAATTGGTGGTGGGTTACCCAAGGGGAATACAAAATGTAAAAGATATAAATAACAATAAAAAAAAAAACAAAGAAACACGGAGGGCGTCGAGGTAAACCAGCCCCATGACAGAGACCAAGTATGGCGGCAACTTGGCCCTCTGCCCATCAGTTAAGAGCAAGACTCCTCTGTGTCCTTCCGAAATCAGAATGGTCAGTTCCCACTACAAAATGGTGGTTTGCTTTTATGGCTTTAATTAAATTGAATTAACTATAAAAAAGAAAAGAAAACCTTTTGGTATAGGGGGCCCATGTTTTCAAAATTTTTAAAGAGACTTGTTGACATCTGCAGAATTTTCTGCTAAATCTTTCAGTGTGAATTTTCTTTCAAATCTTATTTTTTCTCCAGAAATTTTATTTTCTCTTCTCTTCTTCAGCTACATGTTTACATTCCAGTTCCAAAAGCTCTTCATTTGTCAACTCTTCAGGAACAGCCTCAAGGAGTTCCTCAATATCACCCTCATTCATACCCAGCTTAACGTTGCTTCCCACATCAACTATAACCTGATTGCTTGATGCAACCTCCTCATCCTTGGCAAATCCTTAGAATTCATGAAATAATTTCTTGAGTATCTTCTTTAATAATGTCACTTATATACTCGTTGGTCATACTACTCCAAACCCAAGCATGTTTCTTGATGCAGTTATAGATGTAATCCTTCCAGAATTGCATCACTGCCTTCCTTAGCTGTAACAATAGCCTGGGAATAAAATAGGTCCTCCTTCTGTAATAAGACTTAAAAGCCGCTATAATTCCTGATACATTGGTTGGATCAAAGATATGACATTTGAATGGGGGAACATCACCTTAATATTGGGATAAAAAGATAGCCAATTAAAAAAAGGATATCGGGGACAATTATCAACAATACACATTCTTTTGGAAGGTATGTTATTCTCCAAACAGTACATCTCTATTTTGCTGGCATTGCAAATCAAGGGTCTGTCTTTAAAGAGAGAATGGATTATCCATGACCTTTTCTTAATTTTTATTTTTGACTCCCATAATATACTAGCAGTGTGTGCTTATTGTTATGCTTAAACTCCTTGGGGTATCTTACAGTGGGGTATCTTAGGGTCTTAATTTGTAGTATGCAACATTACCCCCAATCCTGTCCTTTAAAGCTTTTTAAGATTTTAATCTGGCATTGATTTAGCATCCTGATGGATGAAAATTCTTCCAGACATCTATTTTCAGAAAAAGAAGGTTTCACCCATATTGAAGATTTGCTTTGGTGAACAATTTTCCACTACGAATAGCTTATGTAGCATTTCCAAAAGTTTTTCAACTTCCTTTCTATCAACACTTACAGATTCATCACTCATAGACAATCCAGTCACTTTCACATTAGGCAATGAAATATCCTTCTTGAGTTGTTTAAAAACCTAAAGTTAACAGCAACTCAACATCAAAGTTGTGCCTAGGGT
>PVIJ01000406.1:154387-201259 GCA_004024925.1 Scalopus aquaticus
TTTTTTTTTTTTTTTTTTTTTTTTTTTTTTTTTTTTTTTTTTTTTTTTTTTTTTTTTAACATCGCAAGCCAACAATCTTTTTGCTTTTGGTCATGGTGATCCTTGTGCTGAGAGGGATACACCTCTGTGTCTGATCTTTAAACTAGATCATTAGAAATCTTTCAATATCTGATACTAGCCCTTTTCAAATTTTTGCTATTTTCACTGCTTTCAAGGAAATACATCCTTTAACAGTTTCTGTCACCTTGTTTTTGTCTTCAAGATTGTATGTATGATAGAATAGGACATGCCTGACTGTTGACCAATAACCACAGCTGGTTCTCTACTTTCATAATCTTTACTCACTTAAATTTTGTTCCTAGGTTAATGACTCAATATGGCCTCTTATTGGATATTAGTAGTGAATTTTGTAAGCTCAAAGACCATGATGAACAAAACAAGAAGAAACTAAATCAAGCACAAATGGAAATGCACTATCAAGAAATATGGAAATCAGGACACTGTGATGTCACTGTCTATGTAATATGCTATATTTGGCTCTCATACCCATCACACCATTAGACAACAGGAGTTTTGGGACTATGATCGCATTTGCAGACCAACATTGAGCAAAATTTTATGTGGCACATGACTAAATATCCTACATTGGGGGTTAGTTTGTTTACTCTTACATTCATCAAATTAACCAGACAATTGGTAAATCTTGGCTATACTATCCATACCAACATATGAAAAGTATCTTTTTCCACCCAATGCAAAATGATCACATTAGGCGATCATATAATTGAAACAAAAAAGGCAAATGAGTTAGGAAAGCTTAAAGTTATATACTATAGCCATAGTTTTGCTAACTAAAATAATTTTTCTTTGCTAACAAAAATAAATTATTGTTCAGTTTCAACAATGAGAAATGCATTAATATGTATATGGCACTTTTATTTTTTAATATATTTATTCAAGTATCAGAAATCTATGTAAATAAAAATGAGAAAATTCTTCTAATCTTTTCATGGTTAAGCAAGAGAAAGTCTCAAAACAGTGAAAGGTACTCAGAAATAAAACCAATAAACTTATTCCAAGTTTTGCTCTTTTACCCTCAATCGAGGTTTAATTTTCTAAAGTTTGCATTATTGCCTTTTTTAGAATTTTACTTTGTATTTCAGTCACCTGAGATGAATAGGGCTTACACTGTCAGTCACAAAAAAAAAAAAAACTTACACACATATCAATAGTGTTGAAATAATACTTTATAAGCTTTCTGGTATATAATGCCATGTTAAATGCATGTTCTTACTGAGTTCATATTGTAGCTCTCACTCTAGTTTATGGCATGTGTCCCATTTCCCATATATATATATATATATATATATATATATATATATATATATATATATATATATACACATATATATATATGTATATATTATACATACAAGCTGGGGTACAGGCCAGAGGCACGGGGCGGTGAGAGGGTTCACCAGAGACAGAGCGGGTAGCAGAACAGGCAGATCAGAAATACACTGCTGAGGGGAGCAGCGGGCAAGGCAGGAGAGGTCTGCCGCGCCATGTGGGATTCTCCCAGGCTGGGCGTCGAACTCGCGTCGCCGCTGCCAACAGCTCCACAGTGCAGCGCCCAACCGCTGCGCCACCGGGGAGGCCCCCTTATATATATATATTTTTTAAAGATTCATTTATTTATGCATACAAGCTGGGGTACAGACCAGAGGCATGGGGTGGTGAGAGGGCTCACCAGAGACAGAGTGGAGAGCAGAACAGGCAGATCGATGAAAACACACTGCTGAGGGGAGCAGTGGGCGAGGCAGGAGAGGTCTGCTGCACCATGTGGGAATCTCCCCAGCTGGGCGTCGACCTCCCATCTCTGCTGCTGACAGTTCCACAGCGCAGCGCCTAACCGCTGCACCACCGGGGAGGCCCTGTTCCATTTCCCTTGTGTCTTTATAGTAAAAATAAAAGAAATGGCTGAAGTGTAGTAACTGTTCTATTATGTCAACCGTATTTATAAATATGCTTATATCGTTCATATGTTTTATTTAGTATGGTTTGTTGTTCCCCCTGTGGAAGGTGGTGGTAGCGGTAGGGGGTAAATGTTGGGTCAGAGAGTCTGAGAAAGGAGGACAGTAGGGACCTCTGTGATGTCTTTCCACCTCTGGCCAGTAGGATAGGAAAATCTGTATTTTTTAAGGAATAAAGACTCAGTTTTGGGAATTTACCCAAAGGATACAAAAACACTAATCCGAAAGGATACATGCACCCATATGTTCATTGCAGCACTGTTCACAATAGCAAAGGTATGGAAGCAATCCAGATGTCAAAAAATAGATGATTGGATCCAGAAGATGTGGTACATATACACAATGGAATACTATTCAGCATGGAAAGAAGATAAACACATGCAATTTGCAGCGACATGGATGGAATTAGAGGGAATCATACTCAGTGAAATAAGCCAGAAAGAAAGAGAAAAATATCGAATGGTTTCACTTATAACAGGACTATAGGAAGGCCGGGTGGGAGAGAGACAATCAGTTGGGGGCGGGGGAGGAGGGAGCTGGAGGGAGGGAAGGGAAAGGGCACAAAATGGAATAGAAAAGAACACAAGGGACCATGGAGATGGATCACGGGTGAATTGGTGGCGGGCTACCCAAGGGGAATGCAAAATGTAAAAGACATAAATAACAATAAAAATATATATTATATAAAAAAAAAGACTCAGGAATTTCTAATTATGAGATAATTTAGAAAATCCTGGAAGAAGCAGAACTTGGAAATGTTAGTTGCAGCACAGATTCAAGAAAAGGCATATTTTCTTGACCAAGATTCCATTCCCGTTGTGATAATTCTAAGGCTGATAGCTTTGAAAACCTGGGCAATAGCACCTTTGGATGTATGGTTACTGAGCCTTCACAGTCTGTGAAAATTGCTGAATGCACGCATAAGAGGGAGCAGGCAAGGGGGAACATATAAGATACCATGTACTCAGTGGTAGAATGATTAATGTTTAACAACTGACTTTCTGGAGAATAAAAGATTGATTTGTAGCATCTGCCAGATTCTGTGGTGTAAATACTCCCATGATGGACAATTTCCAATTACCAACATGAAGTATTTCACAGAGAATTTGAATGAGATACCCAAAACTAGAACATATAAATCAGTATAAGCACAGTGTACACATAGTAATTCCACAGTAACCAGTGAGAAATAGAAAGTTTGAGAGTGCTCTTTATGGTTCCTCTCAGACATATATTGCCAATATTTGTGTAAAGAAAACATGGTTGAGCAGTTTGGATGTTCAGGTCACTGTAATTTGTCCGAAATCAATAGCTGGACTCTGGACAACATTTCAGTTACAGTTGATATTGCTTGATATGAAATGTAGTTTGAAGTGTTCTGATCCTATCTTTTAAAACTTCAAATCCTGTCAGTTCTATTTTCTAAATGCATCTTGGATCCCTCCTACTGTCTGCTCATTAGTTCAATTTTATGTCCCAAGTACTATCCGTTCCACTGGGAATATAATGATGAAAAAGACAGACAAAGTCCCTGCCCTTATCATTTCTTGCTTCAGCAATGACAAACCTTCTGATTTGTTTCACGGAATCTAGTATCTTCATTCCATTTTGACACTCTGGTCAGACTGATTTTTTTCCAGACTACAAAAATGATGACCTCATTCTCCAAATAATATTTCACAAATGTCCCTCAAAATTAACCCCTGCCTATCTCATTACAATACCTGTTCCTGCTCTTCTCAAGTAGAGCCATACCTATATCTTGTCACTTTTTAAATAGATGATAAATCCAGTACCCTTGCCTTTATGCAAAAATGCGGGTTCTGCCTGAAATGCGTTTCCCATTTCACTCAGAAAAACTGCTCTGTAGTTCAAGAACCAGCCAAAAGAACCTCCCCATCCAGCTTTCTCTTTTCCCAGAAAATGTTAGTGACTCCATCCCCTAGTCCTACGTTCTCAGAGTGCCCTCAGCAAGCACGTATTTGATCTTGTTGCAAAAGGTCACCACATATGGCTACACTGTGTGTGCTGCACAGACTCACTCGGGGGACTCTATTCACATAAAGTCTGTGTTAGGATTAAAGGAGTGATAATTGTAACCTATAAAAATAGTGCCCCCTGAAGCTTTGCAGTATGGCAACCCTGACATTTTATTGTCCCACAAAATCTGAAACCACCATGGAAAGAAAGTCTGTCTTGTCCATTATAATACCTGCCGCCAATACTGCCTGGAACCAGATTTTCTGAAATGACTCCCCGAATACAAGGTAGTGTTTTTGCCTACCATTTAAATGAGTATGTTCTCCCAATGATGTCACCACTCAATGCTAAGCAGATTGATGCAAATAATCTATAATCCACCCCATGAAAACTCTTATTTGAAGTATTTTCAGTTGTTAAAAATGACCATTTTTATAGTTGGTTGCAATTTATTGGTGCTTTATTAACTCTCACATATCTCTAGGTTCCTATAATTGGCATGTGGTTAAACTAATCTTTGTACTTCGAAGATTTTCACATAGCCACAGACAATAGTCACTGATGAAGCGTTGATTCTCAATTAATTAGTACAGCAAAAGGTTTTGTTTTTAACTCTGTCCCTTCAATAAATCGTGATGTGACACATATTTGCATTTACTCAGCACAGCTGGTTTTCATGAAAAGAGCACTTGCCCTCTGAATAGTCTAAAGCAAATGCAGAATGGTTTCATCCTTAAAAGAAGAAAACCATGGTGCAAAGCAGGTGGCTTAAATGTATTATGGACAAACAGTATTTTCCATACATATTATCTTGAGAAATGTTTTTTTAAGAAGCTTTCCCTTGTTCACCAGTTGAAAACCCCATAATAAAACATAAATATCATGCAAAATCCTGCAATGCCATATTATATTATTCTTTGAAATGCTAATTTTTATAGAATATATTAAGACCATTCTATACTACTTTATCAGATAATTATTCCAATCAAGGCTATTAATCTGTTGTTAGAAAAAATATTTCATGGTAGTTTAATGAATATTAATTCAACAGTGAGTTTAAATCTAATTTGAAGACATGTATGACACATATAATACTTTAATCCACATATAAATACTTTTAAATCCATAGACTTTTTTGAACACTGACTAATAATTTTCAGCATTTTGTATAAAATTAACAATTTTTCTCAAATATGGTTTGTATTATGGTTTCATTTCCATTAAAACTTAAACCTGAGATTTTACCATTATTATTTCATTGCACCATATAATTTCAAGAAACATTTAGATACAAGTAAAATGATGTGTGGGTGTGAAGATATATTTTTACTGAAAATGAGCTAAAAATACCTTTGGAGATCTATAATTTTCCAAAGGCTTTAAATAGAAATCACAGAAGGATTTGTTATTTTATCCTAATGCTACATGTGATAAACATACCAAGACATTTTTTCATATATATTAACATCATTTTTCAATATATTTTGGCAGTCTTAATATTAGTACCATCATGCTCCAATTAAAGAAGGCATGTTGAAATATTACTAACTGTTGTTGTATACACCATATACATACTGTGTGTATATGCTTAATACAGAAAACAATGCAAGAAAATATCCATCTTAATGCCATCTTAATTATCTTAGATTTGTTCGGCAATAAATTAGAAAAAAAATAAACAACACTGAAACTTCACTGAATACAATTTAATAAAAACTGACTCTTCTGAGGACACTTGACAACAAGCTAAAATCACTGTTGGGATCAGAATACTTAACAGAATATGCTACCTTGAGGAGGATCTTCTATTGCTGTGTAACCCAAGGGAGACTGAAAAAGACATCAGGCTTTATGACTTATTGGTCTTGTCATCTATCTGCATGTGTCAGAGGATACTTATTTTTTCTTGTTTAAAGTCCATACACGGGGCCTCCCCGGTGGCGCAGCGGTTGGGCGCTGCGCTGTGGAGCTGTTGGCCACGGGTGATGCCGGTTCGACGCCCAGCCGGGGAGAGTCCCACATGGTGCGGCAGACCTCTCCTGCCTCGCCCGCTGCTCTCCTCAGCAGTGTATCTCTGATCTGCCTGTTCTGCTCCCCACTCTGTCTCTGGTGAGCCCTCTCGCCGCCCCGCACCTCTGGCCTGTACCCCAGCTTGTATACATAAATAAATAAAAATTCTAAAAAAAAAAAAAATAAAGTCCATACACACTTGCTATATCAAAATCCTTTATAACATTTTCAAGCACTTACATTTAAAGTCCTTGTGTTAGCAGAAAAAAAAAATAATACCCCAAGTAGTTCTATGATGCTAAAGATATGTAAAAGACTTTGTCACTCTTCCATCTCCATCAGAAATACTAATTTCCCTTATGAAAAAGAAGTAAATTCATCTCAAACACCTGTTGAGGTCAAAGTTACTTATTTTCCATGTCAAAGGAAAGCCAATAAAGTAACTCTTTGGTATACAGTCCTTGGAGTAACTTGGTAGTGAGTCTTTGTGAAAATGACTCAATTACTGATCACCCAGTTAAAAGAGAGCCCAGTTAATTTTTTATAAAAAAGTTTTAATTTGGTCCTCCTTGGTGGTGCAAGAGGTTAAGTCTCAGCCTATGAAGCTCTATGAAGCCACTGCAGCACAAGTTATCCCCAGCTACAGAAATTCCCACACGGCACAGCACACCTCTCCTGCCTCGCCTGCTGCTCCCCTCAGCAGTGTATATCAGTCAATCTGCCTGCTCTGTTCCCCACTCTGTCTCTGGTGAATCCTCTCACGTCCCCCCCACACACACCTCTGGCCTACACCCCAGCTTTTATATGCATAAATAAATAAATCATTAAAAAAAGTTTTAATTTGATTTAAGAAGTGCCTGGACACGAATTGCATCGTGCAGAACTTGTCCCATGTCAGGGATGGAAGATAATGAGGCATGACGGGGATGGCAAGACGGTTGGCCTAACTGCAGCTCATTTGTGACCAGACATGACATATCTGAATGCTAGTACTGTGGTTTCTTACAATTTTGAGGACTAGACCTAATTTTAAATTGAAAGCCTGATGTGTTTTGAAAATATTTGTATGGCAGTATTTCAAAATGTGTTTCCACAATATGGTGAGATTTTCTTTCACTCTGAATAGTAATTCCTGCTAAAAGAATATTGTAGATGAAAAACATATCCAATCTGTTAAGCGTACATATTTAAGTTACAACACATATCACAGAAATACAAAGGATCATAAGATAATACTATAAACATCTTTATGCCAAAATAGACTTGTATAATTTAAAAGAAATGGACAAATCCTTAGAATTATACAACCTGATTTAGTCTAGGAAATATAAAACCTGACAGACCAACTATAAACAAGGAAATTAAAATGGTAGTCAAAAGTATCCCCCAAAACCAAAAACCTGGGACAAGATGGTTTCACTAGTGACTTTTATCAAACTTCAAAGATAAAGTAACCACCAATCACTACCAGTGGTTGGTTCAAGAAGTCCAAGCCTAAGTTAGTCACTGCAGAGTGCTCCACGGCTACAGGGATTGATAAAGAAATAGATATAAAATCCAGTCTGGGTTGGTAAAACACAGGAAAATTTTATTGGGAATTTAGAGGAAATAATTCTATATCTTCAGAAAAAGCAATTTTTTTTTCAAAGACAAGAAGAGCACCAGGACACTGGTTATGGTTCACAGGTGAACTGGTGGTGGGATTTTTATGGGGAATATGCAGTGATGTAAAAGGTATAAATAAAACATAAATATACTAAAAATTGTTAAAAAAATATTCAATTAAAAAACAAAAGATTTATTTTATTCATTTATGTATACAAGAACTGGAGTGTAGGCCAGAGGTGCGGGGGGTGAGAGGGCTATTCAGAGACAGTGTGGGGAGCAGAACAGGCGGATCAACTGATGTACACTGCGGAGGGGAGCAGCGGGTGAGGCAGGAGAGGTCTGCAGTGCCACGTGGGTCAGCTCCCTGGCTGGGGATCAAATTCATGCTATATGGCTGGCAATAGCTTGATAACACTGAGACTTTAACCCCTACACCACCAAGAATGCTCCAGAATAAGCCATTTATTTTTTTAATATTTATTTTTATTGTTATTTATATCTTTTACATTTTGTATTCCCCTTAGGTAACCCACCACAAATTCACCTGTGACCCATCTCCATGGTCCCTTGTGTCCTTTTCTACTCCGTTTTGTGCCCTATCCTCCCCTTTCCCCACCCCTGCTGAGTGTCTCTCTCCTATTTGGTTTCTCTATAGTCCTGTTATAAGTGAAACCATTACATATACACAATGGAATACTATTCAGCATTCAAAGAAGATAAACACATGCAATTTGCAGCGACATGGATGGAATTAGAGGGGATCATACTCAGCAAAATAAGCCAGAAAGGAGAAAAATACAGAAAAAGCCATTTAAGAAAGCTTTGAATGTTGTCCCAGAGCATAGCGCCTTTAATAGCTCAGATACAAGAAATCAGAAGGTGAAAACAGCACACTAAACATAAACAAAAGCAAAAACTAGCCATCACAAATAAGAGATGTTCTACAGGGGAGGGGGAGGAAGAGAGTCCAAAATAGGAGAGAAAAGCATACAAGGGACTATGGTGATGGTTCACAGATGAATTGGTGGTGGGAAACCCATGGGGGATACACAATAATGTAAAGGATATAAATTAAAATTTAAAAAAAAACAGTTAAAAAATAGCTCAGCTACAGAAGCAGGACCTCAAAAAATCACAGAGTAAAAGGACTCTGATAGGGCCATATTTGATTTGGGATATTTTTTTCAACTACCTTACGAAATAAATACCTTGAATGACTTATAGCTATGTGAGTTACTTCTTTTTGCATTAAATAAAAGCAAGAACTTAATAGCAACTTATCTTTGCAATCCTCCAGTCACTCTCAAATATTAACCTAATTCAACTCTGGCTATGATTTACTGTTCTTAACAAATATTTATATTTGAACTGCTATAGACACAGCACTGAGCAACTCCCTCTAGAAGAGCACCCCGAATGCCAATAATCATCATCACAATGACTCTTACCCTATCATAGCACTGCACACAAAAGTGCACTCTCAAATTTCCGTTTGTTCTGCAAATGAATATTCATCCATTTCTACTGTATTGCTAGAGTGAATGTGTTCTCATCACAAGGACAATGAGCCCTATTTACGAACCAGTGTTAAGTTCTTAGAATAATAAATTCTTAGAATAGTGTCTAACCATAATTAGGAATGGAGAAAATATTTGTTGACTGAGTACTTCAGTAGCTATAAGTAAAATGAACAGAATTGCAACTGAGCTTTTTTATTTAGGGTACTGTTTCCAAAATAGTATTTTAAGTTAAACAAAAGAGATAACAATAATGTCTCATTAGTTTAAAACAATGGAGATTTATAAAATTTGTGATATTTGTGATATCTGGCTATAAAGATAGATTAATCTTTATATAATTTATATTTTAATTAGATGAGGAGTTTAAAATTCAACAGACCAAAAATCCAAAAATTATATGTTTAAAAAGAGATTGATAACTTTTATGGCAATGAATTCAAACTAGTTTTTACTGTGTTTAATTAATGTTATATTACAACAAATGGATTGAAATTCTAACATATAGCTCCTATAAAATATTTACACCTAATGTCAGAAAATTGAGGACAGTGATTATTGTGCTCTATCCTCTTTACTTTTGATATTGTGATTAATACATGGTAGTATGGAATCAGTATTTTCACTGAAGAAAATGTAAAGCAGCAATATTAATTAAAAATGCAGTAACAAGATGACAAAGCAAGTTCCAAAAATTTTAATAGTCAGGAAAATATGATAAAGCTGGAGGTATTTAAGGGGTTTGAACTTTCACTCATTTGTAACAAGGACTTACACTATGTACAGCTGTAGATACATTATCTTAGAGCAGGAGTTGGCAAACTCCAAATCTTGCCCAACTTCTTTTTTTGAATAGCCAACAACATAATAGATATTTATTCTCACATTTGATTTCAAACAAATAAAAAATGAATACTATTTAGTGATAAATAAAATGAATAAAATTTAAATTTTTCTTAAGCTATAACCATGCTTATACTTTATGCATTTTCTAAGGCCATCTTTTACTTTTATGGCACAACAAAGTAGTTTGTCAAACATTCTATGGCCCACAAAGCCTAAAATATTTACTATCCTTTTACAGAAAAGGTTTTCTGATCTCTAATAACGAGAAATAGAAATTATTAGCTGCATTTTTCAAAGAACTTCAATAAAAAGGTATGTTATTTTGGGGGTATACTGAATTTTGAGTCCGAATTATTGAAGACTGCATATTAGGAAAACCAGATATCTCAACGTAATGAATGTACCTTTGGAAAAAAACATAAATCTCAGAGCATGCAAATGGCAAGGTTTTATTATTAGGAATTTAGGGCCTGTGTTGTTTACTTTAGAAAAGAGGTTGAGTGAGTGCAGGGATTGATGATCAATAAGGTTGCAAAGATGAAGTATGGACACAGAACCTCTAGTGCCATTGCATCACAAACCTCTGTCCCATTGAAATGCAGGACTATAATTAAATGGGACAAAGTTGTTTTGTTTGGGGACAAAAATAGGGTAACAAAAGTATACTGTAGTACTTGTCAGCTAACAACTTTATTTCAAACTATGTTGCAAAAACATATTTTGCTGTGTTTTGGAATAGCTAAAAAATAGAGAATAGGCATGCCTGGGGAGATTAAATCATGGGCAAGACACTCATATAAGACTCTTTAATGATGTGCTTATCTAGATGATATAACCATCTAGAGCTTATAGGCAATTGTCTTATTCTTTATATTTGAAATTTCTGGTGTTAGCTGAGTTTTAAAGTTTCCAAGTACTGTAACCTGGAATTACTGTTAAATTCTAGGAGATTTTAAAAGCACTAGATGTATTATGAGTGAAGTACATTTCTGTTATTCAAGGAAGACTTCAGTTTTGTAAAAGTCAAGTTCAACAAAGTCCATTTCACCACCAATGATTTTCACTGAAGGCAGACTGTTTTCACCTCATTGATTTTGATGTTGATTGAGTCATGTTCATCTGGTTGGTCAGTATTTGGAACCTTGTTCATTTTTGCTGGGTTAATTTGCCTTGGCTCATTGATCAGTTACCTTGATCTATAGCTGCCTTTATTTACTAATAGCTCAGGCCACATATTAGAAACTTAAATGACTATGGAATTTAGTCCCCTACATAACTTACTTAATTCCAAATAATGGATAATTTATTCACCTTTAATCACAGAATTTGGTTCACATATTAATTTTTAACTAGATAATACTGCAAAGTTATATAAAACATACATACATGTTTTTCATGCCATAATTTGTGAAAAAATAAAACCCAAGAAATTACACAAATGACTTCCATAAAATAAATTTATAAAAGTCACAAAACTGTGACTGACCATTAATGCTTAAAAATAGAAAGTTGTGCAAACAGGTAAGATTAATGATATTCAAATAAATCTCCAAATCTGAAACTCATGATTCTGCTATTGTTCAATTATCATCATTCATAAACCAACTTCTCTACCTACCACATATATAACCCATCAAATAGAACCTTTCTTTATAAATAGAACCTTCTATGAATATTAAAATTCTATTCACAGGAGACTCCCTGGCTTATATCTGAGGTTAATAATTGCCTTTTGCGACATATTTATGAGTTTTCATTATTTTTTTTACCCTGGAAGTTTTCATCATTCTAGTCATCTGTTTTTAAAACAAACACTTGCTTTTTCACTACTCTTAGTTGAATCCTTCAAGATATTATGTTTAAACATCTGACAATCCTATGTAAGATTTTCAAGTCTTTGTTATTCCAGCTGAAGCTATCCAATCCTCCCTCCTTTTGTTGCAAACTCTTTTATAAAAATATAAATCTGTAAGTGATTTGAAATGAATAGTGATTCAAGAATTTGCTTTTTTTCTATATCCACATTTCCTTCAGTTTTCATCACATAAAGTACAAATGATTTCTTTAAGTACTTTATGGAATATTTCCAAAATCTCTTTTGGTTCAGGCCCTTTTGCATTGAAATCTTCTATAGTACTTCTTTTCATAATATAAGCATGTAACTCAAAACAATGGAAACACATTATTATTGGTTTAGGTTATTAATCTACTTTGTAAGTGATGTATAAAATCTAAAAGGTGAAACTAATTTCGTAGTAAAAAAAAATTGATATATTAAATAGCATACTCCAGAAAACCTGGCTAGTCTCGTAGCTGTTATTAAATACCTAGCCAAACATCCACATTACTAGGATAGGCAGAACTTTAATTATTTCTATTAATTCCATGGTATACTTATGCCAGATAGATACTAACCATACTTTCCTTCATATTAATTCCTTTAATTGCTAAATTGATTTATATGAATATCTTCTATTTACATACTTAGACTATTGCTAAGTTCTGAGAAAAAAAACATTTTTAATTAAGGCAGCTTACAATTCATTCATGTACAGAGAGACAAACACATTGAAAAAGTTAATACATGATGTTTATAGATAATATCATATTATATGGTTACATAAATTGTCAAATAAAAAATTTTAGGTAACAGCTAAGATTTGTTAGGAAGTGTGAAGGGATATACCATGACAAGAACTTCTGATTTTACTCTGAATTAATTGAGAAAATCATTGGAGGATTTTAAGCAGCTAGGTGCAATGACCTGACTTGCTCTTAAAAAAATAAAATCAGTCTTTTCAATTAAGGCAACAGCATTCCCCCCTCCTTTGCTCTGTTCAAATATACGGTCATCTTTCTTGCTTGTATTTCTTTCAAACCCTTCTTTCAGACATACAATCCTTCAGACTACAAGCACCAAATTCTCTCAACCTGAATTAAGTCAATATTCAGTTAATTGGCCTTCTTACTTTTGAAGATAAAATTTCAGGAAGAACATCTTCAAAAGTAAGAAGGCCAATTAACTGAATATTGACTTAATTCAGATTGAGAGAATTTGGTGCTTGTAGTCTGAGTGCTAAGAAGGAAAAGAGACATGGTTTGATCTTTTGTGTATTTTTAAAGATTCCCTGAAGGATTGTATGTTTGAGAAGGGTTTGAAAGAAAGACAAGCAAGAAAGATGACTGTATATTTGAACAGAGCAGGGTGAGGGTGGGGGGGAATGTTCTTCCTGAAATTTTATTTGACTATTAAATTCTGATCTTCTGATTTCCTTCAGGAGGTCTGGAATTATATAAATATAATCACTGACATCTTGACCGAAACAGAATACATTCTTGCTTTTTCTCAACTCTATTATAATTATGCTTTCAGAGACACACCCCCCAAACATGGCGGCAAACAGATGCTAGGATCAGGCTCTCCTATAAAAAAACGATTTATGGAGAGAAAAATCCCTAATTTTGAGATCTGATCTGAGAAGAACTGGATGCCTTACACAATCCAATCAACTCTGCGGGTGTTTTAGCCTTAAAGAAAAGCTGAAGAATTGGAGTAAAGAGAAGGAAAAAGACATTGGACCCCACACCAAGGAACACCAGCAAGGAGAGGTAGGCAAACAGGTTTCCTCAAGCACTGCCCAGTACAAGGTTTGAGACTGCGATATGGTCAGAGGGCTGAGGCCAGCCGACAGGGTATTCTACCCTTCTTCCCTCTCTCCCCCCACCCACCTCTCATCCCTGAGCGGCAGCGCTGAAGCACAAGAAAACACAGAGGATTGCTGCAACCCCTCCCCCACCTGCTGCTAGTCGATATCTTGGCAGAGAGGAAGCTGCGAGGTAGAAACTCTGGCTGCCAGCTTCCTTGACCCCTCCCCCACCCCTTGCTAAGCTGTAAGGTGACCGGGAAGTGATGGAGAGGGAAAAACTCCTGCTGCGACCACCGTGACCCCTCCCTCACTTGCTGTTAGGCTGTAAATTGATTGGGGAGTGACTGCTAGGGAGAACCACTAGCTGCCAGTCACCACAACCCCTCCCACACCTGTTGCTGGGACACAAGCTCCTGCTGGAACTGTCTCCAGCCCCGCCCTACACTGCAAAGTGTCTGCATCTTGGCACTGGGGAGGGCAGCAGAAAGGAAACTAAAACTGGTGGCCACCACAGCCCAGCACCCCCGGGGCCCCTCCCCCACCCCCTAGGTGGCTGCACAGTGGCCCCATGAGAAGCCAGAGGGGGCGAAATCCTGACCAATACCCGCCCACAGCCTCCGCCCCTGCCCTCCCTTGTGGAGTGGCCATGTCCAAGCAGCAGAGAAGAAATTTAAGAGGAGGCGCTCTTGACCCTTCCCCACCAGACTCAACCCCAGGGGCAGTGATAGCCCCAGGCAAACAATGGAAGGAAAAAAGGGAGAGAGAGACTACGAAGACCCACAGCAATGAGCAGCGACAGCAGGGCAACAGAAGCATCTGACACCAGAAAGCGGGCTGAACCCCAGCAGTGGGGCCACCCAGAACCCCAAGACCTAAGGGCCAAAAGACTACAAAACTCTCCCCAAATTTGCATCTTCCCAAAGATCCCGGAGCACCTCCCATAATCCTGGGCAGACTCTGGCCCCATTTTTTTTTTCTTCTTATTTTTGCCTTTTTTCTTTTAACCTATCTTTTTTTCTCTGTCGTTCCTTTCTACTTTTCTTCATCTTCATTCCCGTTCTTTTCTTTTTTTGATTTATTATAGTCATGATATGCTTCATTTTGTTTAACACAAATCTCTCCAGCAAGGCCTCGCCAACTAAACCTGCATTCACTATCTAAGCAGGAACCACCAAAATCTGGAGAAGTTATCTTCCCAGGATCTGCCTATATATTTATTTGTTTCCTGACTGACTGGATGTCTACTATCTATCTGTCTCACCCTCCACTATCTCTGTTCTCTTAATTCCTCTATCCCCCAGCATTATCATTATTACTCCTTTTTTTCTTTTCTTCTTTCTCTTGTCTGTTTCCCCCACCCACTAGATTCCCTCCACTTCCCCCTCTGCTCCCACTACCAAACCCCCTATTACTACGCTCATCTTCTAAATCTACATAACATCCCTGTTTTTTTTTTTTACACATCACCCCTTCTTCTCCACTAATTCCACTCAGACCTGGAAACACATTGGAGACATGCCACGAAAGACAGAGAAGATCCACAGAGAAAAAAGAAGATCCGGACAACACCCAGCCACAGCCACAGCAGATCAGACACTAGGAAACCACAAACACTCCTCAGCAAGTAAAACCAGGACTCATGCCTGCCGGCACCAGCGACACTGGAACACTACAATCAGCGCAAAGTAGAGGCCAACAACAGGAAGGAAAAAAGTTAGAAATGACTCTGAAAACAATACACCACAGAAAGAAAATCATTCTCCAAAACTCAGGATTATGAACATAGAATATTACATTTGCCTAACAGATAAAGAATTCAAAATAGCCATAACAAAAAAAAAGATAGAATTAAATGAAAAGGTAGAGAAGGAAAGAAAGATAAACAAAGAACTGAAGAATATAAACGAAGAACTGAAGAATGAGAATGAATCCTTAAAGAAGAAATTGAGGGAAATGGAGGAGTTACAAACATTAGTAGAGGAGCTCAAAAACTCTAGGAAAAACCATGAAGATAGAATAGAAGAAATGGAAGGAAGGATAAGCACTCTCGAAGATATAGACATAGAAAGAACCAAGACAGAAAAGGAAAGACAAAAATGAAGGAAAAAGAATGAGGAAACTCATCGAGAACTATCTGACACCATAAAAAAGGAAACATCAGAGTCATAGGAATTCCAGAAGGAGAGGAGAGAGACAAAGGAAAGGAAAAACTTTTCAAGGAGATAATTGAAGAGTACTTCTCAAACACAAAAAAGGAAATAAAAGTTGACATACAGGAAGCCAAAAGAACTCCAAATTACTATAATGAAAGGAAAACAACAACAAGACATATAATAGTAAAACTATCGAGAATTTAAGACAAAGAAAATATATTAAAAATGATGAGGACAAAGAAACAAATAACCTATAAAGGAAAGCCTATCAGGCTGATATCAGACTTCTCCGAAGAAATGCTACAGGCAAGAAGAGAATGGAGTGACATATTTAACAAACTACATGCCAACAGATGTCAACCAAGAATACTTTACCCTATAAGGCTCTCCTTCCTCTACAAAGAAAGAATATGGACTTTCTCTGACAAACAGAAACTTCAGAAATTCAACATGACCAAACCCCTACTCCAAAGAATATTACAAGAAGCCCTGAAGACAAAACCAACATAGGAATGACGAGGAAATATGGAATAAGGTAAGGATTAGAATCACAAAAAGGTAAACAAAAAGACAAATATGGATGACAGTATATCAATATTAACTCTAAATGTAAATGGACTAAAAACACCAATAAAAAGACACAGAATAGCAGGATGGATCAAAAAACAGAACGCAAGCTTCTGCTGTCTACAGGAAACACATTTAATTGCAAAAGATAAATAGAGATTAATAGTTAAAGGCTGGGAAACAATCCTACAAGCAAACAGACCAAAAAAGAAGGCAGGAACAGCTATATTTATATCAGATAAAATAGACTTCAAACTTAAGAAGGTAAAAAGAGACACAGCTGGTCACACCATCATGATAAAGGGGACACTAAAACAGGAAGATATAACACTCATCAACATATACTCCCCAAATGAAGGAGCACAAAAATATAACAGACAATTATTATCATCCCAGAAAACAGACATTAAAGAAAATACATTCATAGTAGGAGACTTCAATACCTCACTCTCACCATTGGACAGATCAAGAAGACAAACAATAAACAAGGACACTAAAGCTCTATATAAGGACCTAGACCACATGGGATTAACAGATATTTATCAATCACTTCACCCCCGAAAAACTGAATACACATTTTTCTCAAGTGCACATGGAACATACTCCAGGATCAATCACATATTAGGTCACAAAACAAACTCAACAGATACACTGAGATCAAAATCATACCAACCTTTTCCAATCATAAAGGAGTCAAACTAAAAAAAAAAACACGAAAAAAAAAAAAAAAGGAACCCTCTTACTTCACGGAGACTGAAACCCACATTATTGGAAGACCACTGGATCAATGAAAAGATGAAAGAAGAAATAAAAAATACCTAGAAATGAATGACAATGAGGACACAACTTTCTAGAATGTTTGGGACACAGCAAAAGCAGTAATAAGAGGAAAATATATAGCATTACAGGCTCATATCAAGAAACAAGAAACAACTCAAAGAAACAATGTAATCTCACAGCTCAAAGAACTAGAAAATGAACAATAAAAAAAAAAGCCAGTTTAAGAAAGGAAATAATAAAAATCAAAGCAAAAATAAACAAAATGGAAAAAAAAATCCAGAAGATCAATGAAACAAAAAACTGGTTATTTGAAAAAATAAACAAAATAGACAAACCACTAGCCAGACTTTCAAAGAAAATATGGGAGAAAACATAAATAAATAGGATCATAAATGAAAGAGGAGAAAATACAATGGACACAGCAGAAATCAAAAGAATAATCAGAGATTACTATGAACAGCTATACGGAAACAAGTTCAACAACTTAGAGGAAATGGAAAATTCCTAGAACTATACAATCACACAAAACTAGATAAAGAAGATACAGAACACCTAAACAGACCAAGTACAAGCAGTGAAATTGAAACAGTAATCAAAACCCTCCCCCAAAACAAAAGCCCAGGAACAGATGGTTTCATAAAAGAATTCTACCAAACATTCAAAAATGAAATAGTCCCTATATTACAAAAACTCTTTCAAAAAATCAGAAGGAAGGAGTACTACCAAACACATTCTATGAAGCGAACATTACACTAATACCAAAACCAAAGAAAGGCAACACAGAAAAAGAAAACTACAGACCAATCTCTCTAAAGAACACTGATGCAAAAATATTTAACAAAATCTTAGCCAACAGGATCCAACAATGCATCCAAAAGATAATATACCACGACCAAGTGAGATTTATTCCAGGGACACAAGGATGGTTCAACATCAAAAATCAATTAATGAAATCCAACACATCAACAAAAAGAAAAATAAAAACAATATGATCATATCAATAGATGCTGAGAAAACATTTGACAAAGTGCAACATTCATTTATGATAAAGGTCCTTGAAATCCTTGGGATAGAAGGAGCATATCTCAACATAATGAAAGCCATATATGACAAACCCACAGCCAATATTATCCTCAATGGTGAGAAGCTGAAAGCCTTTCCACTGAGATCAGGAACAAGGCAAGGATGTCCACTCTCACCATTGCTCTTCAATATAATAATGGAAGTTCAGAACAATAAGACTAGAGAAAGACATTCAAGGGATCCAAATAGGGAAAGAAGAAATTAAACTGTCATTATTTGCAGAAGATATGATAATATATATAGAAAACTCTAAAAATTCCATAGAAAAACTGCTCAAAATTATAGACCAGTTCAGTAATGCAGCAGGATACAAAATCAACACAAAAAAATCAGTAGCCTTCCTATATACAAACACCCAGTCTGAAGAAGAAGAAATGAAAAGACCCACCCCTTCAAAATTGAAACCAAAAAATCAAATATTTGGGAATAAATCTAACAAACAACGTAAAGGACTTATACAAAGAAAACTATAAAACTCTGTTGAAAGAAATAGAGGACACAAGAAAATGGAAAGACATCCCCTGCTCATGGATTGGGAGGATTAACATAATCAAAATAGTTATCCTACCAAAAGCAATTTACAGATTCAATGATATTCCAATAAAAGTCTCAATGACATTCTTCAAGGAAATAGAACAAATACTGGTGAAATTCATATGGAACCACAAAAAAATCCCGCATAGCTAAAGCCCGCCTGACTAAAAGAGAGAAAACAGAGGGATTTCTCTCCCTAATTTCAAACTATACTACAAAGCCATTATAATTTAAACAGCATGGTACTGGAACAAAAACAGACACAAAGACCAATGGAAATGAACAGAATACCCAGTAATAAAGCAGCATATCTATGAACAACTAATCTTTGACAAAGGAGCAAAGAGAATGCAGTGGAACAAGGAGTCTATTCAATAAATGGTCTTGGGAAAACTGGACAGCTACATGCAAAAAAATGAAGCTAGACTACTACCTCACACCCTGCAAAAAGCCAACTCAAAATGGATAAAAGACCTGGATGTAAGACCTGAAACCATAAAATTTATAGAAGAAAATATAATCAAAACTCTATATTACATACATGTCAGCAAAATCTTTTAAGACACATCCCCAAAGAGAAGGAAATGAAGGACAAGATAAACAGCTGGGATTACATCAAAATAAAAAGCTTCTGTATAGCAAAAGAGACATTAACCAAAACTAACAGACACCCTACCAACTGGGAAAAGATCTTCGCACACAATACAACCGATAAAGGACTGATAACAAAAATCTACAAGAAGCTCACACAACTCAGCAAAAACAAAGCCAACAATCCAGTCAAAAAATGGGCAGAAGAGATAAAAAGACACTTCTCCAAAGATAGAAAGCAAATGGCCAACAGGTACATGAAAAAATGTTTAACATCATTCATAATCAGGGAAATGCAAATCAAAACCAGACTGAGTTACCACCTTACACATGTGAGAACGGCGCACATTAAAAATACAGGCAACAACAAATGCTGGTGAGTATGTGGAGAAAAAGGAACTCTTCTACACTACTGGTGGGAATGCAAATTGGTCCTCCTCTATGGAAAGCTGTATGTTGTTTCCTCAAACTGCTAAAAACGGAGCTTCCATATGACCCAGCAATACCACTTTGGGGAATCTACCCAAAGGACACAAAAACACTAATCCAAAAGGATACATGCACCCGTATGTTCACTGCAGCACTGTTTACAATAGCTAAGGTATGGAAACAACCCAGATGTCCAAAAATAGATGATTGGATCAAGAAGATGTGGTACATATACACAATAGAATACTATTCAGCATTCAAAAAATATAAACACATGCAATTTGCAGCGACATGGATGGAACTAGAAGGGATCGTGCTCAGCGAAATAAGCCAGAAAGAAAGAGAAAAATATCGAATAGTTTCACTTATAACAGGAACATAGGGAAACCAAATAAGAGAGACACTCAGTGAGGGAGTGGGAGGATAAGGGCACAAAATGGAGTAGAAAAGGACACAAGGGATCATGGTGATGGGTCACAGGTGAATTGGTGGTGGGTTACCCAAGGGGAATACAAAATGAAAATGATATAAATAACAATAAAAAATAATTATGCTTTCATTTCTTCATTGAACTAGTTCATGTTAAGGTAAACCGTGCCTTCCATTTTTGCCAAATAAAATGCACACTCTTAGACCTCCTATATAGACTGGGTCTATATAGCGTTTACATAGTTGATCATCCCTCCTTTCTCAAATAATTTATTTCAACTTGATTTGCCAGATATCATATTAGCTGTCTTAACTCCTTCCTTATTTTATAGATTGCATTTTCTAAGCCTCCTTTGTTTGTTCTTCCTTATTATTATGAGTTCTAATATGTGGATATTCTACATATAAATCTTGGATGTTGCTGTTTTCTCAGTCTACTACCTAAAGGAAATGAACCTGCACTGATTAATTTAAATGGCTTTGTTATGCCGAGAACACTGAATATTCAACTTTAGTTTTTTACCTTAATACATGTCACATATTAATAACTAATTACTTCTGAAAGAAATATATCAATATTCTGTCAGATATCAGCTCCATAAGTCTACCCCATTTCAGTATTTGTCAATCAATTCATCCAATCATCAAGAATATTAACATAAGGTCATACTTGATTTCTCTCTTTTTATATTTCTTTTCACTCCACATATATTCCAGTCATATTTTGTTGATCCAACTTCCAAATACAGTCAAAATGTGATGATTTCTCATAACCTCTACTTCCAACTTCTGTGTAAAACTCAGATTACTCTTATTTTAGTGATTATATAAACATTTGTTGTTATCATCATTATCATTATTTTGGTCTTATAGTTCAAAAGTCATTTTTTTGTTTAGTTCATCTGTTTGTTTTCTCTATGTAATACATAAGAGCAAAATCATAGGGTAAAATCACATACATATGGGCAATTAATTAATACGATCCAAGAGCTTACAGTGTATCAAGAAAGGATTATCAGTATTCCTAAACCAAGTAGATAAAAAATTTCAGATTAAAGATTGGATGAAAGACCTGAAGCCACAGAATGCATAAAAAGAAGTCAAAGACAATATGCTTCACAACATCTCCCTCACTGGACTTTACACCAGTAGCAAAAAAATAAAAAGTGACAATAAGCAAAAGGGATTACATCAAACTAAAATGCTCAGGACAGTGAAAGAAACATGCATCAAAATAAAGACATTTTATTGAGTGGGAGAAGATATTTGCATTTCATAGGTCAAATAAGGCATACTGTCTAATATATGCAAGAACTCATAAAGCTCAACAACAAAAAACAATTAAAAAATGTCAGAGAATCTGAAGAGACACTTCTTCAAAGAAGAAATACAGATGGCCAATAGACTTGTGAAAAGATGTTCAGCATCAAATATTATTAGAAACATGCAAATCAAACTAAGTAAATCGAACATGTCTATTCTTCAAAAGACAAGAAACAAGTGATTGAGAGGAAGTGAAGAGAAGGGAACCCTTACACACTATTGTTGAAAATGTAAATTGTTGCAATCCTTATAGAAAGCAGCAGAAAGACTCCTCAAGACAGTCTTACACTATTGAGTATTCCCTCAGCACAAATCCAGCGTTTTCTTTACAAATTAAGCTAAGTAATATCACTTCCCTGTTTAAATACAAGCTTTTTCCAGCTATTCTACAGGCTTCTAGAACATGCTTTTCCCCAAGTCTTTATGGCTAATTTCCCACTTCTTTCAGGCTTCTACCAAAGTGTTAGCATTAAAGAGGTCTTCTCTAATTACTCTATAAGGATGAACACTTCCATATACAGGAGTTACTTAAATTCCCTAACTCTTCCTGTGCTTTTTTTCCATTTACTTAGCACCTATTAAATGTTAGACAGTGATATGTTTGTGTTTATTTTCTGACTTTTAAATTGGAATGCAAGTTTAATTGAAATTGGAGCTATTCTGATTGTCTAGTTCAATATTCCCAATGCCTAAATCATTTACTACTCAACAGGAGATGCTCAAAAAATACTTGTTGATGAATATGCCAACCGTTCTGTTCAATAAATCTTATCTTTTTTGACAGATTTTCTTCAATTTTCATTTACTTTCATTTCCTCATTCAATTATTATTTTTATACCTAAACAAAATGTAACACAGGAAGAGTCCTATTTGATATCAAAGTGGTTGTGAGAGTTTTTACATAATCTCTACAGGACTAAAATATAATTGTAGAAGTATAAAAACACCAGTTTTATATAGAATGAAACACTTCTAAAACTGACTACTTAGAAATACTCCCTGAGTATCATGTTTAACAATGTTCTAGTTAGTATACAGGTGACCATCAGAGATCTAGATTACATTTCTGCACTTACAGCACGCACACACTAACCCATCTATGACATTAACCCCAGTGGCCATTCTCTCTATGAATATGCATCATCCCTAACGACAGAAGGAATAAGTGAGAAGGTGATACTGCTTCTGAAAAAATGAAAATCAGTCTTCCTGAGGGGCAAGATTAAACATCAAAGTCATCTACTGCTTTGCTTTTTTTATTCCATCCCACAAATCTAGTCTGTCACATAGCTTAAATGCTAAAGTTAATAAGCTCTACCATAAAATATGAAATACTACGGACTTTAGGATGCTTTTTTAAAAAGAAGACAACAAATATATTTAATATTTATAAGATATAGCTTTTTAAGAATATAGTTAACCACATGACCTAGAATTATAGATTTCTGCCTCCTCTAAGAAAAAAAGAATATGGCAAAGTAGATGAAAACTAGAAAAAAATGGATTATTTTTTCAGGAAACATGCACCATTATTAAAAAAAAGAATGCAATAAGTAAAAGCTATGAAATAAAGAATAAAAACAGGAAAAGAAAATAAGGCATGCATAAAATAAATGATTGGAAAAGCAAATATTTCCTGGCTATGAAAATAACTTGATGACAAATTTGCTCTACCAAATAAATAGGAAAGACCCAGAGATGGAACTTAAATATTAAAACAGGCCAATAACATTCAATCCTAGAAGGAGATGAAACTGACTTATTAGGGGAAATGCCTCCCCTAAAAGTGATACCCAACTAAATTAGTTATTACACATACTCAATTTGATATATATATTTAATTGTTATCCATGCTCATAGAGTCAAAAATTTAACAACCAAAAAAGTAGAAACAAAATCAACTACTACTACTCATGTTGGAATCCAACCAAGAAATTTATCAATTAAGAAACTTAGGAATAGAGAAAGTATACTATAAAAGAAATGTCATTGAGCATTGAACCCATATAGATATAATAATAAGGTTACACAGCTGTTGTAGTTCTGGGAACAAAGTGATATATTTTTAAAAATTGACAGAAGACCACAATACCTGACATGTTAATACAAACAGACTTGCCCAAATAATAACAATTAGGTATATGAAAAAATTCTGAATATGAACAGTTAGTTACTGTCTATTATTCAGGTGATTTACTGTAATAAGATTACACATTTCCTTTTCATAAAGGTTTAGACAAGTTAAAATAAAAGTTATCTTAATAGTACTATTTTCCCCATATTTCTGGTAACAATCCACAGTTATTGTTGCATTTCTAAAGATAACAAATCATGAATAAATAGCACTGAAATAAGTCATTTGAAGAAGCAAAAACAATCTACACTTTCTCTAGATTTCCCTGTTTAAGAGGAGAAAACAAATTGAAGACAACTAATACAAGACACACACAAACATATGCACAATTAAATACATGTATATAAGTATATATTTCAATACATAAATATATAATATATTCAATATATACATATTTCAACACATGTATAAATATACAAATGAATACATAAAATTGTGTGTGTGTGTGTGTGTATCACCTGTCATCTGTCTGTCTATATGTAGAAATGGTTCACATCCATAACATGGCAAACTTGCTTCACTGCTATGGTGTTTCAGCCTCACTTTGATTAGGCATCCACTCACTCATCTGTATTTTCTCTATCTGGCTAAGCTGAAAGAAATGTTGTATTGATATTTTACTGAGAAAAGAAATTTATAATTAGTTTCACTTAACCCTGGAAATTAAGTTTCATTCTCTCCAGAGGTTTTTACAAAGTTCCAATAAATAATAAGTGATGTAATAAAAGTATCTGTATAGTTTTTCCTGTTTGCATGTCTAAGCAAAAAAACCTAGAAATGAGTATACATATGGCACCTAACCACTCCTAATTGAAAGAAGGACTCCTCTTTCCCATTTTAGATATAGAATCGCTTCATCTTACTTTTTTCTTCCTTCTCCATTGGGAAAAAAAATGTGTCAATAACAAAAACAGGAGAAGGGCCATTCTGACAGATCTAGTAAATCTACTCTTAGGGTTCACATCCATGCCTTATTTTATCCTTGTTATTATTTCACTCTTAATTACTTGGCTGCATTTGAAGGGGTCTTCAGTCTCTGGGTAAAGAGAGAAATAAATGCCATGTTCTCCACCACAGGAGTATGCCTTTTCCCCTGCAGCTATCTCCTGAATATCTCATTCCTATAAATCTACCCAAGGTGGAAGTTTTCACAGACATTATATGTCCTCCCTCACAGACAGTGAGACACAGAATGAACAGGGTGGCCATCTGACTCATTTTCATAATTTTATTTCATTTAAGAAAGGGGTATTTTCTTCACACCTTCACCTTGTGTACAACAATGTGGCTGCTTTATCCTGAGTGCAGTCTGATGCTGGTCTCTAATGATACACACCTGCATTTATTACATATGAAAACAGGTGCTTTAAAAAATGATTTCCTGTTTTGCGCAAGTAAACAAGAATGTTATCAAAAGAAACTGGGTGTACTGAAAGAAGAAAAAATGAGCCCGAACATAAAATATTTTATGTGTGTGTGTGTGTGTGTCTGTGTTTCTTGGTATTGATTCTGGTATTTTTCTCCTCAAGTCATAAAAAAGTGACCAAGAGAACAAAAGAAGTATTTGTTCACTAAAAATAATGGCACACATTCAGTAATTCATCATTTTGTTATCATTTGCACAAAGTATTATTCTTTAGCAACTCACAACAAAACTTTGAAAATCTCTAAAAGTCAGCTATTGATGATACTATAACAAGGTATTAAAATGTTTAGTCTCCAGATTGTCAGTTGCTGCTACATAAGTTGAATGCCAGTGAAGTCCTCCTTTGGCAACACAGAAATTTTTTTGCTTCATAATAGATTAAAATAAAAATTCACTTAGGGAGATAAGTAGACTACCTTTTCCTGACAAGAATATCTAAATTATGGAGAACAATTATAGCTGATTACTAAGAGACACTGTAGTCTATCTTACATTAGAAGTAAATTTTAATTTATTTTACTCATCCCCCATTTATTACTTATGTACCATTGATATGACTGCATTCATCTTTGGAGTTTTTGGGACTCTACTTGTTCTGTCTTGCAAAAATCTTAGCAAAGTAATGTATTCTAGCAATGAATTAACTGTGTGTGTGTGTGTGTGTGTGTGTGCGTGCACGCGCACGTGTGTGTACATGTATGTGTGTATGTGAGATAGAAAATATAGGGGGTGTGGGCAAAATTGGTGTGTTTTATTTATCTGAGTAAAATCTTGAAGAACTGAGGAGCAATAAATTTACAAAATTAATTCAATTTTTTTTATCAGTAATATTTCCATTGGCTTGTATCATTTCCTTTGCTGTTATGGATGTGTTAAAAAGAAAGATTTCATATTTCTACCAATGCTTTCTGCTAGTGTTATATGATTGTTCATTTTGCAAAAAGACCCAGGCATGCTGTGTTACAATAGCACCACATGGTGACCAACTTTTTCTCAGAAAAACCCCAGGCCTCACAGTCTTGAGTGTATGAGCCAAGTTCTAGGTCAATGATCTCCTGTTGCTTTATTCTAATCTCGCTGGTACTGAATCCATTTCTGACTGGGCAAGTGTCATTTAAAAACAACAACAAAGTCCTTGCCTAGAGGATTTAACACAGATGAATGTAGTTTATGTTTACCAATTTTAATAGAGCAATCAGATTCTTGACCTTTTGTTATTTAGGGCCTGATTTTACATCAATTTAGAGTGACCTATATTATATATAATACATATATATATTATATATACACTTTGCATAATTTAAAAGCCTGATCACATAAATGCATTTTAGATACATTAAAAAGTTCTATGTTTTGAATACATTCTAAAATAGGGCAGAAAAGTGGAAATGAAAATATAAAGGAGCACTGATTAAAGTATCAGAAACTAAATACTACCTTGAAGAATTGTCCAGACTGAAAATAACATACAGCAAAGAAAAGTAGGAGGTATGTTAAAGTAAAATTACAGTTGTGCCTCCTGGTTATTTTGTCAAGGTGATTGACTGTGACTCTTTCAATGTGCTCTATATAAGTTGTATATTTTAAAAAGTTTTCTCCTATTAAGGTTTTCTTATTTTCAATACGGAAACATAGAAAATGATAAGTACCACAAAATTGGTTGCTAAGAGGTCTTTCTTTTTGTTTTACTATAAGAAAGTATATTTTAGAATAATAATAAAACTTGGGGGAAGAGGGTAACTCATATATACATCCACTTATCAGAATTGTTTATTTCCCATCAAAATGCTTACTTAATGCTATGTGACTCACTCATTTATATTTTATATACAAAATTAAGCAAGTTCATTTACTTCAACCAAAAATAAAGGCTAAAACTTTTAGGTAAGTTACTTATTTTCAAAAATTACAAAAAGTTAAGGTAATGTATAATATTTTAAATAGGGCAAACTGATGACATCAATAAAGACTATTCTTTGTAAAAACCATTTGGTGCAGATATTATTTTAAAAACATCTACACAATTAGAAATAGCTAAGAATTATTCCTTTATTGCAAAGTGTAAGTTGGACTCCAGACTCTCTCTTCTAGCAATGAAGATAAAAATTGGGGGAAGAAGAGGTCTCTGAGGATAGTAATCACATTTATAAGTCCCAGAACATTTCTGATTTTTCTATTGATTATAGCGGGAAGTTACAGAGGGGTTATTTGTTTATTAAATGCATCATATCTGATATCATAAACTCTCAGATGCATCATCTTATCTGTCTCAATTTTAAATATGAGGAAAAGGAGGACTAGAGCTATCTGCCTATAGTTACATAGTAGATTATTGATAGCCGAATGCTCCAATACCAGGCCCAAATTCTCTAGAGATGCTATTTCATATCCCACATCATATTCCCTTTCACCTGCGAGAGAATACATGGCTTGTGTTAAACACTATTATAATTATTATTTCAATTTTAAAAGATTTTCAGAGAAGATATCAAGCAAAGTGAAAATAGAGTAGTGACAAAAACTATATGGCCTACATATTGCCAGGCATGCATTTTAAGAGTGAAAAAGCAAGGTATATTTTCCATATAATACATTTTTGAAAAGATGAAATAAAGTTGCTTCGAAAATTTGGAAGTAGGTGACTGATTATTTAAATTTTTCTGTCTTCACAAAATAGACATATACTTTGTTTCAAGGTTATTAAATAACAACAATTTTAAAATTGAGGCAAACAAAAATGATTCAAAGCATCAATGTCTCTTTTAATGCCTATACTTACGTACTGACTGCTACTAGGATTTTTGTTGGTTTTTTTTTTTTCATTAAAATTTGAAAGAAAAAATGGAACATTGCCTTATATATTTTAATCAGGAATAGTTTGGGAGTTTTCAAAGAGTAAGACAAGTACCAGGAATCCTCTTTGGCAGTCATTTTCCATGGTGAGCTGACTAGTGAAGAATAGAATAGCTGAACTCATCATGATTGAATTTGCACTTGATCATGAACTTACAGTCCTATCATATTATGGAGGACTTTCTTAGCTAAAAATCAAATGTGGAAATCTGCTCAAGGTTAGTAGATTTAAATCTAAAAGCTATTCAAAGACTACAAAATGGTTTAGTAACTTCTTTGATAGAAATTTCATTCTGAAATTTAGTTATTAAAAAGCTTGGATTTTATTTTAAACTGGAAAAAATATCATTAAAATTAAGGAAGAAAAAGATCACCAACTTCCAATTCAGTATCCCTAGTAACCTTACATTTACACCTTTGACATAAGTAATCTACCAATGCAAAATATTCAACTCTGTAAAATCTATGAATGATGAAAATGTGGAAGAGGAACAATGGATATCCTGATGGTGAGTACGGTGTGTTAACATACATTTGCAGAAGTGTGATCCTATACATACAAATCATACACCACATTGTAAAATCATTGTTACTACAATAAAAAAATAACAAAGAGAATTCAATGTTTCCCAGATTCCATTACCTATTATATCCAAATTTTCAAACTGCCTTCTCTTGATCTTCAACCCAGTTTGACAAATATAATGAGTAACAATTTCAAAATTAAAATAAAATGTTATTTCACAGTTGCAGGTTTCCCCCACTATCTGAAAGTACAATGTTTCTATGAAATATTTCATAAGTCAAATTGGTATAAAGTGAAGAAACAATTACCGATAATTTAAATGCAAAAATTTTTGAGTGTTCCCAGATCCAAAAGCTAAGCTAATAAACCATACCAAATAACATATAAAACCTAAAATAGTAGTAACAATTAGTAAAAATAGGGATGAAAATGTAAATAAACAGATGATACAAAGTAAAAATAATGCATGTAAGGTGTAGTTTCACTTACCAGAATCAGGAAGACGGCAGGCATACTGTAAGGCTGAGAGGTAGTGATGATGGTGTGTGAGACTAGTTGTAGGAGCTTGGAATGGTGACAGGTACAGGAGTCTGGGGTATAGCAGAAAGAAGATGATTGCTATCTTTTAACATTTCATTATTGACTGAATTTATAGAGCAGTCAGGTCACTAATATCAACCCCTTTTGCTGCCTTACTGGTAGGTGTATTATGGTAGCATACACCAAAAGGGTGACATCCTACACTTAGTTAAATACAGTGTTACAGACCAATGTTATCTCAACAACAAAAAAACCAAACTAAAACAAACAACTAGCAAACAAAAAGATTTATCTCCGTTTTTTTATCAGAATTTTATAGTTGTAGTTTGTACATTTAAATATGATCTATTTTTAATCAATTTTTGTATGTGCTGTGAAATAAAGACCCTAATTCTTTCTCATATGAATTTCTGATTTCCTGGCACCACGTGTTGAAAATATTGTTCTTTTCTCATTAAAATGTTTTGGTAGCTTTGTTAAAAATCATTTGACCATAAATAAACATAAAGGTTAATTTGAGGGCTCTCAATTCTATTCCATTGATTGAAGCATTTATCTTTATTTTAGTACCGTTTTGTCTGGATTACTATAGCAGGTTTGAAAGTTATGATGCATGAGTGCTACACATTTGTTATTTTTAAGATTACTTTGACTGTTTTGATCTCATCACATTTCATATAAATTTTAGGATCAACTTAACAATTTTCCAGGAGAATCAAAGAAAATTGGCATGCTATTGAATTAATAGATCAATTAGGAGAATATTATGAACATGAAATGTCCTACCATTTATTTAACCCTTCACAAATTTCATTGAACAATATTTTGCAGATTTTAGCATACAAAAATCTTGCAGTTATTTTGTTTAAATTTATTCTGAAATTTATTTCTGGCTGCTTCATGGTGAATGGAGTATGTAAATTTAAGGATAGAAAAGAGAGCAAAGTCAGAAGACATTCATTACAGTCTATTTCTCTATGGTGTAATAATGGAAAAATTGTGTATATTGTACAGAAATACAGGATGAAACATGGATGCAGAACAAATAGAACTTTGTGACAAACTGACTGGTAAGAAGAGGAAACTCAAAAATGTGACTTCTAGATTTTTACCTGAGCAACTAAATTGATATCATTGGGAGTTAAAAAATAGGATAAAGTGGGAAATAATTGGCTTGGCAAGTAAAAATCAAGTCTCTTTTGCCATACTAAATTTGAAGTACCTATATTAGTAGGTTAGGACAGTCCACTTATCTTGTGGGTCCAGTATAAGACAAAAATTGCTTATAAATTATTAGGAATTTCAAAATTTTAACAACAGAGCATTAAATGAGTATGGGATCTTCATAAACCCAAAAGAAAGTCGATGCTAAGAAGAGACTTTTATCTGGCAGTTATATAAGTTTGCATTAGACTGTGGCAGGATCAACCTCACTGCTAAGTAAACTACTCACACAGCATTAGCCTGGTCTGGAGATAAAATTGAGGTTTTCCATCTAAGTGTAAAGAATGAAAAAAAGACTTTGAGGTGGTAAGGAGTTTAAGGTATAAGAACAAAATATCTAACATAATTGGAGGGGAAGGAAAGAATGAATAAGGGTTTGGGGATGTGGATAGAATCAAAAAAGGAAAAGTGAGGGAGTTAATATCATAATTCCTCTCATTCCTGAGGAAAAATGAAAACAATTTTATTGACTGGAAGTACATGTGTGTGCACTCAAGAGTATTTGCATATAAGAGGTGTATGTGTAAGAGTGACGATGATACAGAGTTAATGAATGACCTAGGTTTGAAGTGATCATTCTGGAGTATAAAAGTGTCAAGACAGGTAAATGCAGTGGGCCTAAAGGATACTGTTGGAAGTCTATTTAATATTTATGACAATTGTTCAGAAATAAGACAAGTCAACATTTTTGTAAGTTTCTAGCTGACTATAGCAACACAAGTGCAGATTATCAAGTAGATGAATCCAGGAAGGAAGAGAGATGGGGGCGGGGAGAGGGAGAAGGAAAGGGAAGAGGGGAGAGAGAGAGAGAGAGAAGACAAGGGGTTGGGGCTGGATGAAAGGTAGTGTTTACTGTGATAGATCACAGAAATTTATCTGGATAAGGATGAATGTACAATGGGGACAGGGTAATAATGCAAATGTAATTTGTTCAGTGATGTGGAGATCATGATAAGGTTAAAGAATTTCTGAAGGAGAAGGAAAAATAATTTGGAAACAGCATAAAGGAGATCTCCTATGAGCAAAACTCAGTCTTAATGACAGATGGTGCTCTCAAGAAGACCCACTGGAAAGGTTTTAAAGGCCACAGAACACAAAAAAATGTGCATTTAATTACATGTTTAGAGTCACAAGAATCTTGAAAAAGATGATGATGGCTCTAATATACAGAATTTTGATGGTCTCTCACATAGACAGAAATATTCACTGGGAATAACTGTTTGGAATTGTTTGGGATGTGGCGATGAGTTCAAGTCAAAGGCAAGGTGACTGGTAACAGCATCCTTTGAAATCCGTATTGAAAACCAATACAATGATTAAGTCACAGGTTTCCATTACTGGACTGATCTGCAATGTTTAAAAAGTGAAAAAGGGCAGGAATAACTATGGGTCTACAGCTTTACTTCTATGTTATCATTTAAATAGCTATACATATTATGAAGTAAATTATTCCTTTTTACAGAAAAAGAAACTGAAACTTAAAAGAAATTAGAAATCTTACACAAAAGAATTCAATAGTTGGTGGTGAGTCTAGAAATCAAACTCATGTCTTTGATACTGAAATTCACCACCATACAAATTGTTTCTCTATTGATCTCCTTTTTGACCTGATGTACAACGCTGGTAATGACATAAGAGTTTATTTGGTGATTATGCCCCATTTTTAGGATGTGGAATCTGAGTTAGTTTGGGTTAAGTAAATTTCCCAGTCACACAACTAGTAAATGACTCAGCCATAACTTGGACTCATTTTGCTAAGACTTTAAAGTGGGGCATTTGAGCTTCTAAGTAAACATTATCCCATAAGAAGACCTCTTGTTAAATCGTCCTTGTTTTTGTGGATTGAAAACAACATGTGAATTTAAACCTCTAATTCAAAGCACAAAGTAAGAAACTGTCTACTTTGAATACTTCTGTCTTACAATAGAATAAGGAGAAAGGGATTAAATGAAAAGCTCCCATAGATTCAAGAGGGTTCATCTGAGTGTAAAAGTGCTGCAGTGACTGAATGTGTTTTATATATTGTAGCATTTTAAGATCTTGGGAGTATTACAAGTAAATGATTTAACTACTTTCAGCTGTCCTGTAAGTTGTTCATAATCACTGATTTTGCTTTTCAGATGGGCATAATAAAGTTCTCAATATAGCTCTTTCAATGGCAACAGCAGTGCTGACTCTTCAGTAAGAGACAGCTCAGTCATACAGGATATCTTCCCATCCAAGCGAAGCAAAAATTTAAAAGAGGAATGAAAGTCCATGCAGCGGCAGTTTGTATGTCTTTGGCTTCATTTTTGTAGGAAGAAGGTACTGCGTTTCTGAAACATTAAGCTACTTTTAATGCATTTTTTTCCATTATGTCCATGTCTTCAGACTTCAGTAATGTTGTTAAATGACTGTTCTTCAATTTGTCAATTTCTTTTTATAAGTCTGATTTACAAACTAATTCTAATATTGTTCAATTAAAATGTGTGCCAACTGAAAGATATATATGTGTGTGTGCGTGTGTGTATATATGCACATGCATACATATACATATATACATATACATGTATGTACATATATGTATATGCACATATATGCATATATACACACACATATATCCACACATGCACACACACATATATGTATAGTAACAATCAATCCTTACCAATGAACTAAATAAAATACCCTCACATGTGAGAACATCTTTGTTCTTGTCTCATTTTGATCACAATCTTCTCTTAGGAAACTACAGGAGAAAAGAAGACAATGTGTAGTGGCAGGAGGTCTTGGACCAAGAGTTATATCATCTGCCATCACCAGTGAATGTTCATGTGACAATTTTTAAAAGTAAAGATAAATATCTTGAAAAGATTTTAAAAGAATATCACATTTGAACAAAGCTTTGAATTAAGGCCTTTATAAAATTAAGAGTTTTAAAATAACCTGCATCTGGTTAATTTAGCTATTTTTTTAATCCTCAACCCATTGAAAAACCCCATTAAAAAATGTGAGAAAGTGAGTGAGTGATCTGCTAATTTTATTGTTCATTACATTGCTCCCCAACTTCTTTAGATAGGCAAATGATAATGATCCAGGGCAGTATGTTCCGTACTCCTTAGGTATCCCTGATAATCACAGTGATGAACTTAGATACTAACCTAAAAATATGTAGAGGAAGATCAGAGGGTATATACTTCCTGCAAGAGTTGGGATGTTTACTGAAATAGTAATCATGGTAGAAGCTTCCAATTTTTATGAAAAATATTTTCCCACAGGGCAGTAGATTGAATTATTTATTTGAAAATATGTTCTTTATGCACATGATTTTAAAAATCATAATGAAAGAACATAACAATAGTGACTTTTTGAATGTTTCTTAGGGATATATTTTATATTACAGAGATTTCCTATGTAAAAATACCTAACAATATATGCATTAAGCCAATATTTAGTGATAAGATTATATATTTTAATACATAAAATAGAGATTTACATGACATATTTAGTTATAGAAAATGTGAAAAGTATGAAATATTAACATAAAAGTGGTCTCAACTCAAAATCATTTCAAATTGAAAAATAATTCCACAAATGTTTAATATATTTGCTAAAATTCATTTTTAAAATGACATACACAAACATTAATTACCCTAATCTGGAAATCTTGATCTTTGTCTCATCACAAATATTTCCCATATCAAATTCATGTTGATGTTTGTCTAATTGTTACTAGTGTATTCAGAAGTCTCTTCAAATTGGGCAGTAGGTAGATGTTGCTTCATATAAATTCATTTGTTTTTCAAACTGTATTTTTTGTTCACTTTGATTTTGATCTTGTCATTGAAATTGATATAGTTTTGTTAATTCAGATTTTAGATATGTTTATTATTTCACATTAAAAAATACCACAAAACCATTCACATCTTTTCATTTCTACTACTAAGTATTTGCACCTTAATAAGATAACATATTGGAAAACAGTAGTAAAAGTTATATGACTGTATTCAAATAACATGACATTTGGATTATCTAGCAATGGTGATGTTAGTACTCAGAATCTTTTATAAAAATTATCAATTTAATATTTTAATTTCCAAAATTTACCTTGAAACAAGTCATAGGATAAATATAAAGTTTATTATTTATATGACTCTATTAATATTTCATGCATTTGAAAGAATGGGTTATAAATACATATTTTTAATATGGTCACTGCTTCAAACCAAAGCAACTGATTAGATACTGTTATTTCTTTTATTTCCTGATATAAAAACTTTAGCCTTCTATTTCCCATTTTCTGCTCTTCTTGCATTGGTGTTTTCTGCTCTTGACTTAATGTTAACAAACTCCTTCACAGAAGTACTACTTCTATATAAATTATAAAGTATTAACTCCCATAGAACAATTACAATTTATCCAATTTTCTCAAATTCCTGACTACTTTTTGGGGATTCTACAAATGAAGCCAACTACAAAAGCCAACTAAAAAGCTATATAAAATTTAAACAGTATAAAAATTTTATACATAAGGGAGATATAATAATAATAATAATATATATAACATTCACTAGGATTCCTGTGAAGTTTCTACTTTTCAATTAAAGATTTTAAAGATTGAAAACATTTCTGTTTCTTTTGAATCAGAAATATGATAATGAGCCCAAGAAATAGCTTCAAATAATTGCAATTCAATTAGAGAATTTTTTGGAGGGTTCACTATGTGCCATGTATTTTGAATCTTGCCTTTTTCTGTTACTATTCAAATACACTTAATATATAGTCATTTCAAAATTATAACTTACTGCCCAGTTTCTCTAACCTCTGTATTCAGATCGTCTTCCTGCTTTTTAGTCAAAATGTTCCCTTTTTTTGGTACTGAGATCTGTGGGTTATCTGTTTTTTGGGTATTACCTCTTGTCACATATAAGATTTGCAAACATTTTCTCTTAATCCATAAATAGACTTTTCACTTTTTTGATGGTTCCCTTTGCTATGTGGAAACTTTTTAGTTTGATATAATCCAACTTGCTTATTTTGCTTTTATTGTCTTTGCTTTTGGAGTTGAAAAGAATGTAAAAAATCATTTCCAAGATCCATGTTATATTCTCTTCTAGGAGCTTTATGATGTCATCTTATGTTTACATATTTATCCATTTTGAGTTGACTTAAACATAGTAGAAGGGTTCCGTTTCATTCTTTTGCATGTGGGTATCCGGTTTTCCCAACACCATGTATTGAAAAAATTACCCTTTCCCCACTGTATATTCTTGATTCTTTTATCATAAGTTAATTGACCATTCATGCATGTGTTTATTTTTGGATTCTATTCAGTTCTGTTGGCCTATGTGTACATTTTTATGCCAGTTATCATACTATTTTGATTGTAATAGTCTTTTAGTGTGAAATCACGCCCTATAATGCCACCATATTTGTTCTTTCTCAAGATTGCTTTGGCTATTTGGGATACTTTGTGGTCCCATACAAATTTGCAAGTCACTTTATTTTCTTTCTGTGAAAAAAAAAGTCATTGAAATTTTAATGAAATTGCATTGAATCTATAGATTGCTTTAAATAGTATGGACAGTGTAACAATAGTAATTCTTTCATTCCATGAACATAGAATATCTTTCCATTTATTTTTGTCTTCTTCAATTTCTTTCATCAGTATCTCATAGTTTTCATCATATCGCCTCAGATGCTTGTTGTGGTTACTTTGTTCTTCAGTTATTTTTCTGGTAGTTTACTATTAGTAAATAAAAATACGATTGATTTTTGCATGTTGATTTTATATCTTGCAACTTTCTTGAATTAATTAGTTATTCCTAACAGTTTTTTTGGTGGTGTTATTAGGGTTACTGTTTATAATATCATACTATCTGAAAATAGAGACCATTATACTTCTTACTTTCTAATTTGGATATATTTTACTTTTCTCATCTGATTGTTCCAACTAAGAGTTCCATTACCATGTTGACTGGATGTTATGAGAGTGGAGTTGGAATTTTTTGGTTGGGAGACTTTGATTACTAATCTAATCTCCTTACTAATAATTGGTTTGTTTCAATTTTCTGTTTCTTCATGATACATTTCTTATAGACTGTTCAATTCATTGGCATATAAGTTTTCGTAGTAACCGGTTATGATCCTTTGTATTTGTGTGGTATGAATTGTAATTTCTCCTCTTCAATTTACAATTTTGTTTGTGTTCTTTTTTTTCTTAATTAAGCATAGCCAAAGATCTTTCTGTTTTGTGTATCTTTTAAAGATCAATGTTTAGCTTCATTGATACTTCTACTGTTTTTTTTAGCTTCTACTTTATGTATTTTCCTCTAATCTTTGCTATTTTCTTCCTTCTATTAACTTTGAGCTTAGTTCATTTTTTCACATAATAGAAGAAAATGTCAAAAAGCATGATGGAAAAAGGCAGAGGAAAACTTTCAGGTAAACAAACCATGAAGTGAGGAAAGTGACCTAGAATTATCGATGGAGGTGTTAATGAATTAGGCAATGAAACAGGGAATGAAATGCATAGATAATGGAGCAGATGATGGAACAGGCAAAAAATATAAAAATTAAAAACAAGTTCTTGCCATTGATGTCCCAAATGATAACAAACTACAGAAAAGTCACTGGCTTGTTCAGAGATGTCTTCAAGTTGAATCCTAACTTGATCATTCTGAATGCTAACAGAACCAATGTTTTTATCAAATTATAGAAACCAAATGCTACTTCTGTGATAGACCTATTTAAATAAACCATGATTCAGCTCAATCTTACAAGTGGGGAGAGAAAACATAAAGACTTTTGGATCATTGGGAAGAAGTAGCACATAATCTTGTCCTTGCATGTAAATCAGATTATGATGCTAATGCTAATGCAATGGTAAAAAAAAAATTTCCATGAAAGAAAATTGCAGAATATCAGAGAAAGTATGAGTGAAAACTTGAAGAGTGACAGAGCAAAAGAAGAACAGAAAAACAATTAAGAAAACTTGGGGAGACTATGAGAAAGCCCAGAGAAGGAATAAACCAGGCAAAAATTGGACTCATTTTCAGGTGGCTTTCCTGGGGGCAATGCCTGGCAATTTTCCTGGCAGAATGCCTGCAATGGGAGTGGCCTGCCTGGAGTGGTCAAACACTGCAACAAAATTCTTAGTAATCCAGAGGATTTTTCAGTCATGTGGGATTCAGAAATTATAATGGCCTTCCAGGATGTGGCCAAGAATCCAGCAAATTTGTCCAATATCAGTCCCAAAGGTTATAAAACATGTTATGTTTGGAGGTGAAGTGTAATATCCTTCTGCCAAAACACTCACTGAAGGAAATAAACAAACAAAATAAACATGAGCACCTTTGAAGATTCTTGTATAATTAAATTTTCAGTTTCAAACATACCTGAATCTAGTGAGTCAATATTTTATATTTATACAAAATAAAGACCTTAATGCAACTAATTGTCTCAGGAATATAATGATTCTACTCACAACCAATATTTAAATTATTATGGTTCCAAAATTACATCAAGTTCAGGAAAAGTGACCTACTGAGTGAAACATTTCCTATGTGTACAATGTTTTTTCCATGATGTACTAGGTTTCCCTGAAAGTATAATGATCACATCCTCAAACATTTACTAGAGCACAAACTTTTAAGGCAGCTATTGGTTTAGAACCAGCAGCTCAAAAATGACAAAAAACTTATTAAATGCTCTCTTACTATGAATAATAGTATGATCACCTTGAAGCAAAAATAGCATTTCTTAATTGAAAACCTACTATCCTAGCATTAATGTAGTAAATAATGCAGATATATACAATCGGTGTTAAGTCTTCATGTATACAAGTTTTATACTGAAACTGAAGAAACGAAATAATAATTCTAAAAATACGAAGCTAGGTGCCTCCCTGGTGGTACAAGGGATTAAGTCTCAGCACTATCAAGCTATCACCAGCCACAGCACAGAAGTTCAACCTCCGGACAGGGAGCTTCCCACATGGCACAGCAGACCTCTCCTATCTTACCCGCTGCTCCTCTCAACAGTATACTTTGCTCCATCTGCCTGTTTTGCTCCCCATTCTGTCTCTGGTGAATCCTCTCACCACCCCACACCTCTGGCCTACACCCCAGTTCTTGTATGCGGAAATAAATAAATCTTTTAAAAAGTAAGTAAATAGGGGCCTCCCTGGTGGCGCAGCGGTTAAGCACTGCGCTGTGGAGCTGTCGGCAGCGGCGATGCGAGTTCAACTCCTGGCCAGGGAGAATCCCACATGGTGCGGCAGACCTCTCCTGCCTCGCCCACTGCTCCCCTCAGCAGTGTATTTCTGATCTGCCTGTTCTGCTCCCCGCTCTGTCTCTGGTGGACCCTCTCGCCGCCCCACACCTCTGGTCTGTACCCCAGCTTGTATGTATAAATAAATAAATCTTTAAAAAAATATTTTAAAAAGTAAGTAAATAAAAATACAAAGTTGATCTGATTGTTGTGAAGAGAACATAAGATGGGTTATTAATCAAAAAGAAAGTAAAGAAAAAGGAAAAGGAATGGAATCAGAAATCACTGACAATAAATGCACTTTTAACTTCTATACTACACAAAATTAATATACTTTCCTATAAGACTTTCTTTATTAGAAATTGAAATCTAGTATTATAATTAAAACAGATGTTGTCTTTAAAATAATGATGGTATAAAATATTTGTATTTTTTTCCCTTGGTCAAGTGCAAATTATACAAATTACACAAAAGGTACATTTACAGTTTTGTTTTGTTTTTTTAGTAAATGGTTCATACTTTATTTGTTTATTATATTACATGATATTTGTTTTTGTTTGGTGACAAGCATATTTCAACTGTATCAAAGAAAATGAACACTTTGGTTAATACCATCACATCAGTAGAAATTTATAAATTACTTTGCTCACAAGTTTAATGCATAATGGTTGAAAAAAGAAAAATATAGTGTCAAACATGAAAAAAACAATTCATTGGACCAGGGACCAAGTGAATTTCATTTAAATCCTAGATTAGATATAATTGTCCTTTTCAGCACATGTTTAACTAGCAAAAAGCACTGACAGAACTGCTTATACATAATACAAAATTTCTTTTATGTATCATTTCAGTTGTCTGTATCTTTTCACATTGTTCTCATTCTCTTAAAGAGATTTCACTAAAATGAAATCTAGTGAATTATGCACATCTTTGTCAGCAGCATTTATTTAAAAGATCTCTTCTGAAGTTCTTTGGTGGATTAATTTATGTGTGTGTAGGTGGAGGGGCGCAAATGTGTTCTTTGTCTCTCTCCCTAACCCTCTTCTTAACCACCACCAATTCACCTGTGATCCATCTCTGTGGTCCCCTGTGTCCTTTTCTACTCCATTTTGTGCCCTTATCCTCCCCCTCCTCCCACCCCCCTAAGTGTCTCTCTCCTATTTGGTTTCCCTGTAGTCCTGTTATAAGTGAAACCATTCGATATTTTTCTCTTTCTTTCTGACAGAAAGAAAGAGAAAAATATTTCAGATGTTTCTAACTACAGAAAACCTTAATCTTTTTCCTTTGCTTTCAGACTCTTTACCTGATAGTTAATCTAATAGAAATAACACACAAATATCACTTCTATTGACACCAATGAGGAAATGTGGCAATTCTCTTCATTTTGTTAACTGATAATACTGTGCTGATAAGCCAAATATCAACATGTAAAAGTACTCATAATTACAAGCTGGTATTCCAAGGTTTCTTCCTAAGTTGATATTCAAAAATTAGATACATAGATTTTTATCTGAAATGTCAGAATTGTGAGATGCGCCATTTATCAAATGGAAAAAGTAAGTGGGTGTACTCTGGACTTTTGGGTGTCTTTTTATAGTTCCTCCACTGACTCACTTGTGACCTTCAGCAAATGGAACTCAGTTGAGCTGACAGTAAAATGAGGACAGCGGCACTGACCTGTCTTCCAGTGGTGTTATAAGACTTAATAAATCAGAGCCTGCAAAGTTCTTTAAGGTTCTCAGTTGAATTGTGCTATAGATGGGTGAAATGTCACAGCAGAAAAACTGCTTGTACCTTTTCTACATCAGTTACTACCAAATGGGCACTACAAAATATTATCTCCTCACACCTTCATAAAATCATTCCCAATTTCTGCAAGAACATTTTATTTGGTCACTTTAAGGTAGGATGTTTAATAGGTTGTTTTAAACCCAGAAAACTATTTCATATCTCAAGCATTCCATAAAACTGTATTTGCCCAGTTATCTATGATAACTAACACAAATAAGTCCTTCTGAAACAGATTACGGATTAATAAATGTATTTTACACATTTGCATGTTACCCAGTGTCTTTGCTTGCTTTTCAGATATGCTATTTGGAGTTGATTAACAACTCTGAAGTCTTTGCCAACCCAATATATAAGAAGTTGGTAGTATGTTTTTAATCATCTATATTCAAAGTTGAAAATTAATTTTGCTTTGATTTTTTTAAAGCATTCACTGATTAAACTTAAGCAGCTAAACATCTTAGGCATTTAACTTCAATGTTGTGTCCTCCCCTATCAGAGCAAAATTGGGCATTTTCCTATACACAATAGAGGAAAAAAAGCAATTACTATCAATCAGTGACTAAGCAACAGATTGGAGTATTTAGACTCATTCATACACAGATTTGCAGCAGTTTTCAGCTCCTCTGATTAGATTCCATAGATTTTAAATTGTAGCTAATTAGGCTGTCATAGGTTCATTAATGGCTCTACTGATTCAGCACTCCCTCACCTGCATGCATATTAAAGCTCATTAGCTCCCTTGTCTAAAATACCACCTGCATTAATTGCTGCCGATGCCCTAGGACTCTTCAGAAGGCTCTCCTGACAAGGATTCTACCTGCTTGTAGTGCCCTGTGCCCCTGAAAGCTCTTCAGGAGAGCTCACACATAAAGTTCATGGTGCTGCACACGTGGCAAGACTGCAGCTGTTGTAAGGGCAGTCAAGCCAGTTTTACGCTTAACAGCAGGATATAAATAATTAGTGATGCCTCTGCTATAGGGCTTAACACAAGGCCACTGTATTCCATTCCAAGTTTCCACTAAGCCAATCCTTTCTACAAAATAAACTCCCTAGTCGTGTTTCTTTTGAGTCTTGATTCTTTAAGCAGCTTCCAGAAAACGCTAAGACTAAGCCAAAAGCGAACAGTCGCATTCTTTTGGTTCATTGTAGTTCAGACTATCCCTGGTGTATAGGAGGTGAGTGCCTGAGTAGGACCTTTATAGCATTCAGTTCACAGCGAAGTTTCCAGCATCAATTAACCAATTATGACTTCATATGTTTTAAAACAGTTTTCATCTATAAAGTCAAAATAGCTATTATTTAATTTCTTTTTATCTTTTTCATTCCCTCACAGACGCTTCCTTGTAGTAAAAGGATGCTGAATTCATAGTTAACTACCGAATTTTTATGAGAAATCTAACTACCAATGTTAAGAAAGGAGTCCTACTCAAGATCACTTGGCAAAAACAAAGATGGTTTTGAAGTTGGCTGACAGTATATCAATTCTTATTTTCTAGCTCTTTTGTGTTCTTTGAATCTTTCGCCCTAGTGCTAAATCTTTTAATAGACTGCTACCAACAGCTAATTATAGTGCAGAAAGCATTTTGTGTATTCCAAATTTATTATTGTAGTGGTGTTTTGGATCTGTAGTTTCAATTTTGGATTGTCAAATTAATAGAAATGTATGATGTCCACTGTTCTGAAAACCATTTTTTCCCATACTTTGTTTCCACTTTGTGGTAGTTTCAAGTGAGAGGTCATATTTTTTCTCTTAATTCATCAGTGGAAACAGACCACTAATTAATGGTGTTGAAAAAATAAATGAGAAATTAATACAAGAATTTTTTCTTTCTTTTCTATAAAGTTATTGTTTTACAACACAAAATATGATACAGAGATATAGGACCATGCCTCTTCCTATGTTTGTTTAATGATAACTCACATTAAGTTAAAAGCAACTGGTTATTTTTTATAACTTCTGTACCAGTAGCATCAATGCCTTGTAACTGAAGCAGTTAATGGCTGCAAGTCCTTTATAAATTTTGTTTTTCTCATATTGTCTCTTTTTATAGGACCATATTTCTCAGTGACCATTTGTTGCATGGACTATGGGAAAATGACTACCTTCTTGTGTCAAAAATTAATAGGCTGGGCCTCCCTGGTGGCTCAGCGGTTGAGCACTGCGCTGTGGAGCTGTCGGCAGCCCGCGATGCGAGTTCGAAGCCCGGCCGGGGAGATTCCCACATGGTGCAGCAGACCTCTCCTCTCCTGCCTCGCCCGCTGCTCCCCTCAGCAGTGTATTTCTGATCTGCCTATTCTGCTCCCCACTCTGTCTCTGGTGAGCCCTCTCGCCACCCCACGCCTCTGGCCTGTACCCCAGCTTGTATGTATTAATAAATAAATCTTTAAAAAAATTAATAGGCTAAGTCACATTGAGGAAAGTGATCAAATTTGTTCTGCAATTTCCCCTTGATACTCAAATGAATTTGATATGTTTATAATTTAAAATTTCTCTTAAGAATTGTATGATATTTAAAGATTTTTTTATTAGATTTTTGTTTTAATCTGTAAGGGGTGTGATTTTCCATAGCCTACAGGGGTTGCTGACAAATAATTATGAAAAATAGAAATGACATGTCCAGTAGAAAATGAATGAGGGCTGGTGTAATGGTCACTTTTCTTTAAACTGTTACGAAATATATCTGTGTGTTTCCTATCCTTTTTTTACCAACCAATATCTACCACAATCAAGAAAGTATCACCTGTGCTAAAACATTTTAGACTGTAAAACCCCAGTGAGCCAAGAGATAAGTGAAAATAGTGAACTCAAGATAAGACCTAGATTTTGTGTTTCTTTTTGGATGAATTTTAGTTACTCATAACAATCCTTTAATAGACAACAAATTGCCACACTAATAGATCTCAGGAAGCAATCACTGGCACTTTAATTCATGATTTGCTGTCCTACTTCAAATAATATAAACATCTCCAACAATGCTTTCAGAATTAGGGTTCAAAACTTCTTTTAAGTTTCCCAAATCAGGAAAAGTCCTTTGAGATTTATCTCACCACCTTTGATCCAATTAAAAATGTTTAATGAATATACTTACTATAAGAAGAGACTGCATTAGGCTCTGAGATGAGGATGATAGTAATCATATACGTCAGCCATGTAAAATGATCTATAAGCTCATGCCCTGGAAAGAAAAATAATGTCTCTTCAAAAGCGTACTATGTAGTATGAGTATAATAAGAACTTGCAAAAAATATATAAGTGCCACAAAGAGTCAAATTTTTTGGAGAATAGTTAACTAGAAAGATTATTAGAAGAAGACAACATGCGAACTAAGTTTTAAGAATAAATGGGAATTTATGATGATGAGAGAAAGAAAACGTGACATGGTAACGACTGTTTGGATAAACACACAAATCTGGAGCAATAGAAATGCAAGCAGAAAAGAGGCAAGTAGACAGATCTTTAATCTTCAAATAACATTTAACATTCATCAGAATCTCATCCCAATCCTATTTATGTCCAAGATATGCAATGCCCACAACAAGTATTTGTGTTCTCCCAAAGTTATTGAATGCCCTGACAGGAGACCCAACACATAAGTACAAATACCCACTGATAATTTCCTCCTTCTCATTTGTTCCTCCTTTTTTCTTCTTCTTAATGCCAAATGTCTGCAATATCAATGGGACTTTCCATATATTGTGACATTCCCTGTGTCATTTACTGAAAGTCTGATGTTACTTATAATTATGCTGATAAATCAGCAGAAAAGAATTAAATTTCCACGGAAACAATGCTACAAGAAATGGCTACAGTTTCTGAGTTGTGCCATCAAGCATAATAATTAACCCACAATTATTCACTTATTCAAGAAATATTTCTTGAGCACTTACTATGAACAGACAGAGTTCTAGATTTGTCCCTGCCCCATCAAATTATTTCTACCTAGGACAATAAACTTTGAAAAGCTCCATTGGATGAATTTTTCACCAATGCCAAAGATAGGCTTTCTGAGAGGGAGGTTTGGGTGAACTACAAAAACAACTGCACATATATATTACACATTCATTTACACATGGTTTTCATATTGAAAATATATATAAATAAATATCAATACTATCTGCACCTAAAAATTTATTATCCTTAGTAACAAGAGAATATAACTTTGGAGCATAGTCATATTAAGAGAGTCAGATTTATGATACTATAAATATATATCTTAGTATTTCTGGTGGAAAATGTACTCCTATCAAAGGAAATATCAGTTTACATTAGATAATACTCTTAATGAAATAATGTGTTGGTGATATCTGTCATGTGGTAGTCATATAAAGGAAAAGTGACATATAGCCATCTCTTAAGCATATGTGAAGATTTTCCTGGTTGCAAAATTATCATGGATATGATTTAGAATTTTTAAGTGGTAGCACTCTATATCAACTCGTGAAAGAAATCTTCTTTATAGGTTTGTGTGTGTGTGTGTGTGTGTGTGTGTGTGTGTATATATATATATATATATATATATATGATTTATTTCCTGTTATGCATCATATTTCACAAGCAATTTTATTCTACTTATGATGCATTGACAATTGCAACAAAGTAGATGTCTCATAAATATCTACCTTTTATATGTGTGTGTGCCAATGTATATGCATATCTATAATCCATGTACATTGTTTAAAATCAGAGAGAAAATTATTATTTCACAGTCTACTCAGTATAAAGTCATTGACAACATTCAGGTAATATAATGACTGCTATAATATTTTACACCTACTAGGTTTTTACTAAATATCACAGAATGCACTGATGGATGAATAGTTGATAGTACTTTCGGGCAATAACTTTGAATTTGTAGCAAGTAGTAGTATATTCAAGACACAGAAAAAACTTGGTGAGTTTGAACCTGCTGTTACTGATTTCATTATCCCATCCACTTACTCTGCTGTTTTTTTTTTTCATAGCATTTACAATAATCTGACTTATAAGTGTTTGATCACATGTTTATTTTCTGTCTCAACCTACTCAAATGAATGTTCTATGAAAGCAGAGACTCTGCCATATTCTGCACCACTGTAATCTTAGCAGGAGAACAGTGTCTGCCATGGAGTAGCTATTATACAAATTTGTTGAAGGAATAAATACATGAATGAGTTTTTAAACTCCCATGACAGTTTATACAATTCATTTTATGAGAAGTCATAAGACAGTGACTCAGTTATGCCAACAAAAATCATGAATATCAAAACTGGAACCATGTCTAAGACTTTCAATCTCTATTCTTATTGTATAATAAACTATTGATTTGTAAGTATTGGATCAACTATTTAATAACTACATTAAAACTTACCAGAAACTTATTTTAAATGTTTACTGCATCAGCTTTCTACTGCACCACAGTGTTAAAGTTAAGACACCGCTCAGAAATACTTATATATTTTGGTTTTCACCATTAGCGCTTGAGAGAAAGTGCTGCAGTGGTAGTTTCAAAAGATAGGATTCTCTGTAGCTATGTGTGTGTTTGGCAGGAAAGAGAGATTTGACTTTATGAGCCTGATTAGCAGTGAGACTCAGTGATTTTTTTTATAATTGTCATTTAAAATGAATACTTATGTTAGATGAAACGATCCATAATCCCAGATTTCACATTAGTAGCTATTAGGATGACCTCCCATTTATTAAATAGACTGCCATTTGTTTTCCTCTTGTTTAGGTAGAATGATTATATAATGTTGAAATTAAGATTTCATTATATAAAATATTTTCATTTACAGAAGTTTTTGTAGGTGTCTCTTTCTAAAGATATATGTCATGCTTCTGTCCTTTAGCCATAAAACAAAGTTAAGCTGCTAAAAACTTTTTAAAAATGAGACTTGAATGCAAAACTTCGAATTGTACAATTATGTGTAATTATTTAATCAGAGAATCATATTTATATCATTATAGACTTTAACTTTGTTCTGAGTATAAAGTGTGGGATTATGTTATTAACATGTAGATACATTATGAGAAAATGTTGATATTTTTAAAAATCTAAGTCTTGTTCACAAGAGAACTGAAAGGAGTCTCTGGCAATCAAATTTTCATCTGATGTTTTGTAAATATAAGTAAACAACCACAGAAAGTAACTCATAACTAAAAAGTCAAAATGATACAAGATATTTTGGATGTCTTTGTAAAATTTTGTTTCATAACTGTAAAGCTGACACCCCACAGGATAATGAAGTTAAGTCATCGAATGAAAACCATAAGCTTCATATATAACCTAAATCGCTCATGTGATATCAGTGAACCTGTACTTTCTATGAGAGTGAGAACATATCACCATTAATACAGCCAATTTTTAAGAAGAACTAAAATGGAATTGAAAGTTCATTGTTAATTAAGGTAACATGAATATACAGTGTAACATTGTTGGTAAAGTATATTTGGTTGGTGTTTATCTGTATTCCCTTTTTCAGTTCCACATCAAATAATTTATTTCCTAACTACTCCAGAATTTGGAAAAATCAAACTAATGTCAATTACTGAAACTATTCCTAAGCAGCAGCATGGTGGCAATTAATAGGTTGGCTTGCCAGACAGCCATAGATTCAGCT
>PVIJ01000406.1:201359-247307 GCA_004024925.1 Scalopus aquaticus
GAAAAAAAAAAAAAAAGACTCAGGTGTTGCCTACGTGGGTCTTGGGTATACAAGGAAAGAGGAAGCCAGGAAGCCAGAGATATGAAGCTCTGCTATTATGGAGGAGATGCTGGCAAAACTGATTTCCTTCCCCTTGCGGAGAGACATTATTATTTTGGAATGTAACCAAATATCTCCAGAAAAGACAGGGACACATCTTCATTTTTATTACCTTGAATGTCCTCAGGGAATGGGTAGTCTCCATGTTTATTATCTGAAGGTACAAATAAATTTGATTTGAGGATATAAAAGAGATTCTCTGTCTTTTGTCTTTCTGGATGCTATATTGCACAAGTCTTGATAATCCAATTCTAGAGCATATAAGTTAATAATACCAAGATGCATGCAGAGTTAAGAGACTGATGAAGAATTATCTCCCAATGCCTAATAATACATTTTAAATAATAAATATTTTCTATATGGGTTTGACTTTGTGGTATCCAAAACTCTAGGAATATCCTAATATTTTCTTTTAATATCACCAAATTTATATGTAAATAGCTTGCCCTCATGTTATGTTAATATTATGAATACTCCTCAACATGAAATTTACTCTCCTTGACCTTACTTATTCTATCAACATGACATCAACTTTTTTAATAGATTGTTTTTCCCCCTTTTTTATTTACTTTAATTCTCACTCTCATTTAAATAGAAGAATAATTGTTCTTTTCTCTGAAATACTATAACACAATTCACCTAATATTTACCAAGTCTTCTTTATGTACAGTTATAGACATATACATTTTGAATATAATTATAGCTACTTCACAACGTCCACAGATTGTTGAGATTTTTGTGTAATATTTTCCAGAATGGGAAACATAAAGATAGAGATAGATATAAAGATATGGAGAAAATGTGTCCAAAAATATTTGACAGTTATAAAATACTCCTATTTAATTTTTATTAACAAGCATTTGATGATAAAACTACAGAATTGAATTTTCCATTAAGACATGCATATAAAGAATGTCAGGCAAAAGAGTTAAATATATATATTATATATTATACACAATGTATTATACTATTATAATGTATTGGACATATATAATATGGGACATATATGCAAATACATAGAGTTTTTAATATAAATATTTTATATGTATATATGTCTATACATACAATACACATGTTTTGATATCCATATATACATTAGTTTGTATGTACACATATATTTCTTTTCTCTGTCAGTTAGAGGTTATTAAAAGTAATGACACTCTCTAGCAATGAGCTTACTTAATGCCTAGATCTTGGCTTATAGTACTAAGCCAACAAGAAACTGCCTTGAAGACATCACTTATTCTAGAACTAAGGCAGAAAACATATGAATCCATAGTATCTTGCAATGTCAGAGATTAAAAACATTATCAATTAAATTACAAATATGTGGGAATATCAAGAAACATAAGAATCAACTGAAAGAGCTTCCCAATGCTCTAAGAATAACTTAAGCAACAAATAAATAAGTAGTATTCCTTTATAACCTAAACTGTAAGATAAATATTCATGAAGTCTATACTGATAAAAATAAATGACAAAAAAAAGTAAATTGGGGAAAAACAGATATAGCCTTATACAGAAAAAAAATCCAAATAATTTATGTAAATATTCTGCCCTCTGAGTAGTGGATAGTAATCCCCTTATTTTAAGCATCTGCTGTATATAATCCTTTCTTTTTCAAAGAGTACAGTAAGGGAAAGGGAAAAGAGTAACTTTGATTGATAAACCTGACAAACACTATCTTGGCCAGATGCTTAAGATTAGTACAAGTTGAAATAGATAATATTGAGAATGTACCAGTGACACATGTGATGAGAATAGCATTTTCCCTCTATCAATTTCTTCTCAAAAGCCAAAAATCCAAGTTTATTCATGAGAAAACACTAGACAAAACACAGTTGAAGCAAAGTCTACAAACTAACTGATAAGTTTTCCACAAAACTGTCAACATTGACAAAATGAGCAAAGTCTAAGAAACCATATGGCCTAAGGGAGTCTAAGGAGACCTGATAACACAATATGATCTAGTAGATACTGACTGGAATTCAGGATCTAAAAAGAACATTAAGTGAAACCTTAAAGACGTAAGAAAGAGCATGGACTGTGTTTAATAACAATGGGCTCAAACTGGTTCATTTTTTGAAATAAATATGCCACACTAATGCAGGATGTCAATAGTTGGGGTAACTGGGTGTGCAGTGTATATATTAGAATGTTCTGTATTCACAGTTCTATAAATCTGACTCTAAACTAAAATGAAAATGTTTATGTGAAAAAAAGCAAATTATCAAGAGATTTACTAGTTAGTAAAAACCCATATAAAGTAAAGTAATTTTATTCTCTTCTTAAGTATTCCTCAATTTTTGGAACTATTGCTAATTTCACTTTGTAAATGGAAAGATGACTTTGTTCATTAAAAAATCTAGAAATATACTGTTTCTGAATAGTCAAAACCATAGAAGAAAATTTGGGAAACATAAAGAGAACTTCTAAGGAAGTACCTACATGACTTGGTAAAATAATTGATTTTTTTTTTTTTTTGCATTTTGTTGGGTTTCAGAGAAAAGTTTCATCTGTCCAAGTAACTGTTCTTAGTTTAGCACAATGATTAAAGAGATAAGACTTTGTCCATGTTTTTGATCACTAATTTCTTTAATATATGCCATTGAGGCATTCCATTGTGCAGTGTAAGTAGAGACTTATCAGTCGAAGGATACCATCAGTCTAGCACCAGCCAAATGTGATATAATGAAAAAGGAAGAAACTGAAGAGGGGATTATTGCAACATAAAAGTCTTAAGCAAAGATAAACTAAAGACCATAATTAGGAACACTTAACTGAGAATATTAACATTTTCGAATACTTATACCTCTTATTCTTGCAAAAGTTGTCTGGAACTCAGTTGTAAAATAATAATGACAGAATGAATGAGGATGATTCAGCAGCCTTTTATGGGAGAGATTAATAGCTTCTGTTCTCAAACAAGTTAATCTCTCTGTAAAAATATAGTGCCTTTAGGTTACCTTAGAATAAAGGAATTAAATACTTACATGATAGATCTTTGTGTGTATGATTCACCAGCTGCTCTAATTTTCTATTTATGTTCTCTTTCAGAGAGTAAATTCTGGTGAACAGCATAAACTCTGGAGCCATCATCCTAAGTTATGTTAAGGTATAAATTAGTTAACATTATGAGAATTAGAATGAAAATAACTGTAGACTGAGAGACACTCAAAGCCAAAGACCTACCAAGCTATCAAGCATATAGAACATACCCAATCACTCTTGCTTAGTTTTCAATAGCAAACACTCAATAATAAGACTATACAATTAAATTTTTCAATAAGACATGTATATAAAAAAATATGTCAGACAATAGATTTCTAACACTTTCTGTTGTGGCTTTCCTGGATAGAGATGTAACAGAAACAGAGACAAGTTTTCATTTATTATGTCTGGAAACAAAATGTCCTTTACCTAAAAAGGACTTAACCAGCTTCACCTAAATCTTTCAATAATAATGTAAACAATCACATCATGTCTATTCTAAGGGATTCTAATCAATATTCAAAGTAAGATAGGATAGGCTCGAAGTCAACAGGATAGTTCTTAATGAGAGTAGTCTTTCATACAATAGTTGAAAGTTGTAAATACATATAATATATAAAATTGGAATTGCCTGTAAATTTATTTAAGGCTTACAGACTCACCATTTCCCATATTTCTGATAACCAAATATCACATTAACATGACCAATAATATTCAATTCTCAATTTCTATTTTCTACAGTGTTTTTAAGGATTAGAAATCATTTGCATCTTTATTATCATTTAGGGAAAGAACAAAAGAAGAAAGGAAACAAATTTTCATAGAACAACCACTATATACTAGGCCTTATGCTACAGGAATTACATACATTATTTATTACCCATGAAAGTAAATAATATAGATCACTCATTTGACAGTGAGGAAATTTAGGGCAAACTTGATAAAATTACATTTTGATACCACAGCTCTAGCAAATAGTGAAACTGGAGTGTAAAAGCAGGCCTTTTGACACACAACATGTATGTTGCACAATGGATGTAAACTGTTTGAGCATTTACCCACAAGGGGTGGTGTAATTTTAGTAATTCTATTGGAAAACTATAATTTGAAACCCATGCTTCACTTTCTCTCTCTGCACACTAATTTTATTAAAAATCTTTCACATTAAGTGTATGCTTTCTTTGCCTTTGTGCATGTGGATGTCTCAATCCCTTTTAGAACAGGCACTGCTTAAACGTTTGGGGTCCCCGATGCCCCTTATTTGCACACTAACAATAATTTGGCATACCTGAAGATTTCAAATGTTTAAGCCTTGCAATGAGTTATTATTTAGTTTGAGAAAATTGAACAGTTGGAGGTACTAATTAAAAACAGTAATTTCATTCCTTGATAATTTTGAAATTCAAGACTTATCTGCTAAATTATGAACTCTAGTCCACAGAAAATCACATATATTGAAATTCTATTCCTCAATCTTTAAACTTAAATAGCATTTTAATGGTTGTTATAAATAATGAATGAATGAGTCTGTATCATTGGAATGTGAAATCCAACCAATGGTTCTTGAACTCTTACTGCAATAATCACTTCCAACTAGATTCGGGTTTGGTTTGTATGAGTAGAGGTTTGGTCTGTTCACTGGGTTTGGTTTGTATGGGTGGAGGTTTGGTCTGTTCACTGGATGAGAGCATCTTTAAGGAGGCTACAGTTTAGGGCACTAAGGAAACAACTCTGTACAAAGAAGCTTTGGTCTTGCGTTTACATGCGCATGTTTTTCCATGCCCAGACTATTGCATAAATATGTAGAATCAGTGCTTGTAAGCTGAAAAGTGAAAAAATTTGTGAGATTTTTCTGTCATAAACGAAAGTATATGGAAATACGTTTTATTTCGCTCAGTTCAGTCTGAAATTATGTGAGGTTATTTTTCCCATTTTAAAGTACTCAGGTTCAGATAGTTAAAGTAATATTTTCAAGGTTAAAAAAACCCTCTTGAGTTGAAAAGTCAGGGCATGAATATAACAAAAACAATATACATTATAATACTGGTGACAGTAATATTAGTTCTGCATCTGAAGGAAAGTGTGATGTTCTTACTTTATATACCATTTCGCTGGCTATCGTAATAAAATTAGTTGATAGTAGTACTTTTTTAATAATGTAGTAAAGTATAAAGTCAAACTACATGGATGCACTGTAACATTTTATAGATTGTTAAAAAACAAAATTTAACTGAGGTAAATTTAAAGAACTAATTGACATTATTCAACTTCAAGAATCCATAGCATGCCACCTAGCTGATAGAAGGGAACCTCAAAGAGTTAAAGAATTCATGTTTTCATAAACAATTGTTCAAATCAGACTAAGTTTAAATGCACTAAAACTTAGCTTTATTTATTGTCTAAAAATAACACAAACTGAGTATTTCGGTTAAGACAGAGGGAACATTGCAGGCTAACTGTACAGTTAACACAGTCCTCATTCAATGGAGCTGAATTAAAATTTATGGTTCCTATTTATCATTTATATATTCCAGTTAAAATACATATGAGGTTGCTTATAATAATTATGTAATTTGACATACTGGAATGGAAAGACTTAATATCCTTGCCTACTGAGGTATAATTATATTTGTCTGCCCTTCAAATATGTTTTAAATTTTAATACTAAAATGTGACCAGCGGTCAGTCCACTATTTACTCTAATTAAGGAGGATACAGATAATGAAGTTTAAAAATCAGATACTGGGCCTCCCCGGTGGCGCAGCGGTTAAGCGCTGCGCTGTGGAGCTGTTGGCAGCGGCGACGCGAGTTCGACGCCCGGCCGGGGAGAATCCCACATGGCGCTGCAGACCTCTCCTGCCTTGCCCGCTGCTCCCCTCAGCAGTGTATTTCTGATGTGCCTGTTCTGCTCCCTGCTCTGTCTCTGGTGGACCCTCTTGCCGCCCCACGCCTCTGGCCTGTACCCCAACTTGTATGTATAAATAAAAAAATAAATCTTAAAAAAAAAATAAAAAAAATAAAAATCAGATACTGTGCATATGGTGACTTCTTCCAACTGCTGCTTGCTCTACTTTTATAATAAAAACACACTACTTTGCAGTGACTGTTGCAAGCCTCCAACTAAGAGTTACTAACTTAACAAGAAGTTAGCAAATTCTTTAAGAAAGAGGGATTGGTATTTGGATCTATCCTGCTGTATTTCAAAATTTTAAACTGCGGTAATAGCTGCAGGTTTTTTCATCTTCACATGATAGACAAAAGAAAGGAGCCTCTGGAGAAAATAGAAGGCAAGCAAAAATTTGAGGGGAATTGGAAAAATTGAGCAGATAACATGTTGCTTAATCAATGGCCACAACTGTCATAAAAGTGTTTTGTAGGAAGATTTTAGAATTTTGTACAGTAAAATCTTATGAATTTAATCCATACAGTATTCATAAATTAGAAGACAATATCTTAGCTCCAGAATCCTTAAGTTTTAAAAAACATAAGTACAATTTAACACTAAACTTCAGAGAGAATGCATTTGATTATATGATGATTTTAAATATAGCTTCTGACTTTTGTGCAGAAGATAGATTTAAGCAATTGACAATTTTAAAATACCAACATCCAGAGCATTTTATTTGTAAAGACATATATTACAAAGCAAGACATTAAGATCATATCTTTAAACAGTAATTTCATATTAAAATTTAAGCATTTTTTTGTTTAAATGTAAATTACTGTCAGTGAGTAAATGATTACTAATGCAAAATTATTAACAAACTTCTGAAATATACCTTAGGTTGATTATTAAAATAAAATGTTTAAAAAATTCCTCCAAATTGTTAAGTACATTTATCTTGATTTATGGAAGATTGACCTTATAAACCAAAATAATTTTTGGTCTCACAGCAAATTGAAATCAGGAAGAAATTATCTACCTATTGTCTATATACTATCTGTCTATCTATTCATCCAATCCATCAATCAATCTCTATAAAATCCATCTAAAATGAGAATTTTATCTATTTAATGTGAATTATAAGTTTAACTACTAGCTCCCGATTGCTATACTTAGACCAAGCACAAAAAAAAATGATTTGTTTTATTATAAAGAACTTATCCATATATATATGAGAGTGAGCTACATTTCTCAGCAACATCTATTTTTTATAGAAAGAAAGGAATAGGCATCATCTATTTTAGCCCCAAATTGTTTGTTCTCAAACATTTTATATATGTGTGTGTGTGTGTGTGTGTGTGTGTATAATGTGTCTATATGTGCATATATACATATATGAAAACCTTGTCAGCACTAAAACTACTAATGCATAAAAGAAATGTTTCAATTTTTAAGCAAGAGATTTCATTCTTCTCTAATTCTGCTTAGGATCCACTTTAGTAATACTTTCTGCCTTAGATTAATTACCCTGATCTAATTCATTTAGTGGAGGACAGCTGTGGTACGTGGGTTGCCCACTGATGTATTGTGTTAAATGACGCCCATCTGTCATTGCAGCATATCAGCATGAATTCAGTGTCATCCACTTCATTGGTTCTGCTGAGATGTGAAGTACAGCTACAGTGTTTACTACTGTTGTTAATTTAATATCTACACCTTTAATAACCTGACTGCTGTCACTCCCTGAACAATGATACATGATGGCTAGTGAAGAACCAGATAGAAAGCATTAACTAGACAGCACAGCAGACCTTCTGGTACAGTTAATTAGAACACATCTAGGATAAGTTGCAATTGGGGGTCCTGTCACATATTCCCTTGGGAAATTCTTTATTGAGACATAAAGTTAAAAGGATCTGTGTTAATAGTAATTTTGATGAATTTAATGCATTAATCTGTTCTCTTAAAACAGAATAATTATTTCTAATACCCATTTCATTTTTAAAAGACTTCATTATGGGCCCTACATTTCTTCACATTATTTTGTTCTTACTTTATCCCCACTTCCCAAAATTGCAATATATTTGTTTCCTTGGAAATTGGCTGGTGCATATGTAATATGCCAAATTTGGTATGCTAGATTTAAGGACTTTCTACTTGGCTAAACTACCTTAACCCAAAATTTTGGGGGAAGATCCAGTGATTCCAAAGTTATAGTTTATATATATGCATTGTATTATTTTCATATATATAATATAAATAACATATATATAGTTTTCAAAAATATTAATTAAATATCAACTATATTTACATTATATGTGCATATGATTGCTTATATGATTGCTTACATAAAATCATACAAAATTGAAAAATATGTGACATACATGTTTATGTCTTAAATTATTTTTTTTTTATTTTTTATTTATACATACAAGTTGGGGCACAGGCCAGAGGCGTGGGGCGGCGAGAGGGTTCACCAGAGACAGAGCGGGGAGCAGAACAGGCAGATCAGAAATACACTGCTGAGGGGAGCAGCGGGCAAGGCAGGAGAGGTCTGCCGTGCCATGTGGGATTCTCCCCTGCCGGGTGTTGAACTCGCGTCGCCACTGCCAACAGCTCCACAGCGCAGCACTTAACCACTGCGTCACTGGGGAGGCCCTATGTCTTAAATTATTAAGAACTGTCCTTATAAAATATATAAAATTATATAAAATGTTGAATGTTTGAAAATACAATAGGCAAATTTTGATTTTAATACTTCTAAAATATTAGAAAAATAAAATGTTAGCTAGAAAAGCTGTTAACTGATTTTTATTTCCTTTTTGTTCTTTTTCATATGTTTCTATGTTAAATCTATCTTACTGAATTGTATATATACCCTCTTAAACCTTTCAAAAATATCAAAACTTTTTCCTTTATCTTACTTTGAATAAAATTTCATTGCCTCCAATGGAACTGTTTGAACTACATTGTTTTCAAGAAGATTGTGCTTTACTCTCGCAGGATCCATATACTTAGGCTTAAGAGGTAAAATCTTTCTCCTAGTAACAGTCAATAATCACCAATACAGTTATTCTTCCACATTTGCTCATATATAGATATCTCTTTTAAGGCTTAAGAAGAAAATAAATAACAAAGATCAGAATATAAATAAACAAAATAGATAACAGGAAAATAACATAAAAGACTAGCAAAACAAAAACAAAGAGTTGTTTTTTTGAAAAGATAAACAAAATTGACAAACAGGGACACTAGGATAAAAAGAAATAGAACTAAATAAACATAAAAAATGAAAAGGAGACATTTCAATTGATAAGCAAACCTACAAAGAATCCATGAGATTATTATGAACAATTATGTGCCAACAAGTTTAAAACAGAAGAAATGAGCAAATTCTTAGAAACATGGAGCCAAGAATGAATCATTAGATATTAAATAGAAACTCTACACAGAACTGTTAGGAAAAAGGGGATTGCTAGTAACAAAAAATTTCTCAACAAAGAAAACCCCAGGACCATATGGCTTCACTGGTGAATTCAAATATTTAAGAATAATTAATAGTAATCCTTTTTAATTCTTCCAAAATTTAAACAGAAGGAACTTTCACAAGCTAATTATACAAAACCACCATTAACCTGACATCAAAGCTAGACACAGACACTGCAAGAAAACTATAAGCTGAAATGTCTGGGGCTATAGATGTAAATATCCTCAACAAAGTCTAGCAAACTGAATTAAATAGCATGCTAACAGCAGTATCCACTATGCTCATGGAGATTTGCCCTGGAATTCAGGGTTGCTGAATCAAGGTATGTTGTGTCCATATTAACAGAAGGTAGGATAAAAATCATCTGATCATCTCAATAGATGCCGAAAAAAAGCTTTCAACAAAGTTCAACACTAATTTATGATGAAAACTTTAAAGAAAATAGAAATATAAGGAATGTTCCTCAACATAATAAAGAACACAGTGACAACCCACAGTTAACAAAATGAGCAAGGGTGCTCACTCCATATAACATAGTACCAGGAGTCTTAGTCAAACCAATCAAAAAAGAAAAAAGAAATGAAAGACATCCAGACCAGGAAGGAAGAAGTGAAATCTGGATATTTGCTTGAAATAAATAAATAAATAAATAAATAAATAAATAAATAAATAAATAAATAATTGGTTCTTTATAAAACCCCTCTAATTCAACTTAAACTAGATAAAGACTTCAATGTAAAACATAAAACCTAAAAACTCCAAGAAGAAGACAGGGGAAATTTTTCTTGACATAGACTTAGCAATGATTTTTTTGGACATGACACCAAAACACAGGCAGCAAAAGCAAAAACAAAACAAACTAAAAGTAGCACTGTATCAAAATAAAGAATTTCTGCACAGCAAAGGAAACAGTCAACAGAGTGAAAAGTCAACCTACAGAGTGGCAGAAAATATTTACAAATCACATATCCAATAAGAGATTAATGTCCAAAAATATAAGGAACTCAAACAGCTCAATAACACAACAAACAAAACTCCCAATAATTTGTTTTAAAAAAACTAAAATGACCTGAATAGACTTTTTCCAAAGAAGACATAGAAATGGCCAACATGTATATAAACAGGTGCACAAAATCACTAGTAATCAGCCAATGAAATTAAAGCCATCATGAGATGTCATCTCACATCTGTTAGAATGTCTATTATCAAAAAAAAAAAAAAAGAAAAAGAAAAACAAATGCTGGTGAGGATGTGGAGAAAAGAGGACATTTTTACACTGCCAGTTGATGTGTAAATTGGTATAGTCATTACTGAAACACAAGAGGTTCCGCAAAATGTTAAAAATAGAACTACCGTGATTCCACTTCTGAGTATACAACCAAAGGGAATGAAATCAATACTTAAAACATCTTTTTTTCATTTTAGCATTATTCACAATAGCTAAGATACAGAAAGAACCCAAATGCACCTCAACCAATGCATAGATACAAAATATGTTGTATATAAATATAAATAAAATATTATTTAACTTTGAAAAGAAAGAAATCCTATTATATGTAGCACCATGTATGAATCTGGAGACTATGAACATTATGTTAAGTGAAGTAAGCCAAAGAAAAACACTGCTCGGTCTCACTTATTTGCAGAATCTAAGAAAATCAAACTTAACTGCCTGCTAACTCAGGCCCTAAGAGCATGAGACTCTTAATAAACTCAAATTCATAGAAACAAAGAGCAGAATAGTGGTTATCAGGGGATAGAAGTTGCGGGAAATTGGGAGATGTTGCTCAAAGTGTATGAACTGGCCTTTGGAAGCTGACTACATCTGGAGCCATAATGTACAGCCTGGTGTCACCAGTTGCATGGTGTCTCCAGTTAATAGTAATGTATTGTATAGCTGAAATGTACTATGTTTGGTGATGAATAAATTAATTAGTTTAATTATGGCAATCACTTTACAAGGCATATGTGTATATACATATATATAGTCACATTGTACAATTTAAATATTCACCATTTTTATCTGTCAACAAGTACTTGAGAAAGTTGGGAAAATTTAAATTAAATTTTAAAAGAACTTTAAAAATAAATAAACAGGGCTTCAAAGTTCAGATTCCTTCAAGTATTAAAGGTTTCTGTTTTTACTACACACATACACAAAAAAAAGGGTCTTCAAACATGATGATAATGAAAACAATTAAAATTTTAAAAATATGATCTGGAAATAGCTTTATTTAGGTATTGGGTTTGGCAAGTTCTTTACGTATGAACTAATTTAATGTATTATAAAATAATTTTAATTTTGAAGACAGTCAATTTATCAAGTTTTTACTCTATATATAATGCATTTGGTATCAACCAAAGACCTTCAACTCAAGGTCAAAAAAGACTTGTCCTATGCTTTATTCCAAGAATTTTATAATTTAGAATTTAAATTTATGGTCTTGAGTTAATTTTGCATATAATTTGAGAAATGATCAATATTTTCATTTTTTGCATATGGTGCCCAAATGTTCCAGCATCATTTGTTGACAGGAGTGTTCCTTTCCATTGATTGCTTATCCATTCCCAAGTGTTCTTGCTATCCAATTCAGGTTTACTCCCCCTTTGACATTTTTACCCACAATCCATCAGGGATTTTCAGGACATAGTTCAGTCTAGGTCTGCCTCTATTAAATAGGTGATTACATATTGTGAATATCAGCTCTTGAATTTCATTAAGTGTCCTTAGACAGTTTTTATTTTCTGAATTTCCTTACCATTTAGGTTTTGATCCTTTTTTTTTTTTCTACAAGGGGAGAGAGTATGTGCCTGAGAATACCTTTTATATTCTATTAGGTGTAGCTAACTATGTGTAAGAATAGTTATTGTTTTATATATCACCTTGCATTTTATAGCAGAAGGACTTTCCAGATGATCTAGTTACCAAGTTGCTGGAAATAGGAGTCTCTCCATTGCTCTTTCAAATCTCACCCTTAATTGTATTGAGAATGACCTGGGGAACGAATAATGTTATATATCCTTATTTTTGTGGGAAGTTGCAAATTCTTTATATTTAACTTACAAATATAGTTTGGAATTCATTCTTACCAAATTGAGCTCTGCCATAGACTCAACAGATCTTTTGAAAAACTATTTTCACAGACACAGATTTAAAAAAGTATGTTAACATGAATGATAGCTTTTGGGTCTCTATAAATTTGGGTCTCTCTTCCATAAATTATCATTTGTGGAAAATGTTTTAGATAAATTCACAGGAATATTCAAGCATTTCTAAAAACGAGAATAGGTGATACTTCAAATAAATATATGCCAATTATGAAAAGAATCAGGCTTTTTGTCTCCCGTAGCTAAATTAAATATCTTATATACAACAATTCTAGAATAATGATACCATGAGAATAAATTGTAGGGGGAAATGGTATAATTTATAGTCTGAAATTAATAATAGAAATATTTCCATCTTCAGTTTTCTTTGACACATTAAAACACACCTAAGCTTGGCCTAAACATTTGAGAGAATAACTTGATTAGGAAATATCCAGGGTATAATAAAAGGCTCAGTTGCAAAATGTAGAAATTAATGAGGACACCTTTATTTTTAACTAAAAATCTGCATAATTTTTTCTGAGTCCAAACATTTTCAAGTACATTTGTTTGTGTATTCAGATTCTGAGTTCTTATGATCTCCAAGAAATAGATACAATAGAAACTAATTGTGCAGGTACCAAGCAAGATTTTATTAAATCTTTGGCAGTTTGGCATAAGGGAGTCAGTATCAGGGCAGTAAGCTGCTGCTTAAGAGAAGGGCGGAGGCACGATCTAAGCAGTTTTTTTTTTAAAGATTTATTTATTTATGCATACAAGCTGGGGTACAGGCCAGAGGTGTGGGGCAGCAAGAGGGTTCACCAGAGACAGAGTGGGGAGCAGAACAGGCAGATTGAGGGAAACACACTGCTGAGCAGAGAGCAGTAGGCGAGGCAGGAGAGGTCTGCCGCGCCATGTGGGAATCTTCCCAGCCAGGCATCGAACTCGCATCGTGCAGTGGACAGCGCCACAGCACAGCTCCCAACCACTGCGCCACCAGGAAGGCCCAATCTAAGCAGTTTTAACCCAGTTAATAAAGGGCATGGGTCCCTTCTTTGCTCTTCTTTCTGTGAGGTTGTTCCATCTCTAGAACCTGTGAGCTCTTCATGCCATAACTTCTTGCTGTATTATGGTGGATACTGTATCATTAGTTTGCAGGGGCTGTTGGCTAGAGGGTATTAGTGCTGAAAGCGTTTTTTGTTTTTTTTAATGTATATATTTTTATTATTATTTATGTCTTTTATATTTTGTATTCCCCTTGGGTAACTCACCACCAATTCACCCGTGATCCATCTCCATGGTCCCTTGTGTTCTTTTCTACTCCATTTTTAAAGCGAGTAGCAGGGAGAGTTTCTTCTTAGAGGAAAGGATAGTTACTATCAGAATGTGGGTGCATAACTTGCCGCACATTTCCAGAGGAGAAAATGCTACTTTCTATTTTATGATGGGTTGGCTGGCCTCTCTGAGTTAATGTCCTGTACCACGAAGTTTCCAAGACTCATGAAGGCCTATACCCTGCCTAACACATTGGGACTCTGTATGTACCTCTTGACATCTAATGACCCCAATGAAAGCAAACAAAAAGAAATATTTTGTCACTCACATTTCTGTACCTAATAGAATATCTTCATTCAAACATTACGGAATCCTATGGACATACTGACAGGCACTATAGATAAATGAAAGGATTTGCTTTAATGACCTCTAAATGATTTTAATTAATTTTTGTTTTTTTTTAAATATTTTAATAATTGGTTTACATCACTGTATATGATGCAGAAGTCTAAGTTCACACTTCTTCAGATGTATATTACCACACCATATCCACCAGCAAGGCACCCATAGTCTGGTTTCTCTTCAGATTATATATATCTTTCACCTTTTAATGATATTTTTAGGCCCCCCAAATTAAGAAACGATAATAAATCAAAATGAAGGATGTCAGAGGAGTGTATGTTAAGTTAACCCAAACTGCTTCTGGAGCTAAAATCCCATGCCTGTCTATGTGGAGCATTTGCAGTTTTGAATATGAGAAATATTATTTAATAAATTTTCTCAGGAGAATTCAATTGAAATTACACTTTAGAAATTATATGTACTAAACAGCAGTTACTCTCTATTCCCCCTCATTATCCCAGCCCTTATAGCTATAAATCTACTTTATGTCTCTACAGGTTTGCCTGTTTAAACCATTTACACAATGTTGCTACTCAGTAAGTAGTCTTTTGTAACTGGCATAATGTTGTTGAGGGCCATTCATGTTCTAGCATCTTTCAGTACTTGGATCCTTTTTATTGTCACTTACCACATATTAGTGTAATTTTCCTGTTTAATATCTATGTTGTAGTGTAAAACTTTTACAAGTACAGCACATTTAAAACTACTATAAATGAAAAAAAAATAATTTGACAACTCATACTGGAGCCAGTTATAGCCATTGCAATCTGATTTTCCTGCCTTGGCATTACTCTAACTCTAGAAACCTCATTGTATCTGAAAAGAAAGAATTTACTGTTTATAATCCAACTGATCAGTGTGTTTCTAATTTCATGAATCCTTTACTGAGAAATGCATACCTTAAGGAGACAATGCCAAAACCAATTTTATTTTCCTGCAAGCATTCTAGATAAAAGAATTTATATTATCAAAGGGCATAAGCTTTGTTTACTTTAGGAATCATGTTTGTTCACAGTGGCTCACTCTTTTATTATAAATAATATTCAAAAGAAAAAAAAAGAGAATCCTAAAAGAACTCCTATTTGGGAAACAGACCCATCAACTCAACATTTATAATTTTTTACTTTACCATTTGACTCCACCATTTCATCTCGAAACTGTAGGGCCTGAAAACATCAGGTCATTTTATAGAACAATTTTTTTTGCACACCACTTAAGTTAGTCATACATCTTAGCTAAGAAATTTTACACAAGACTCTTGATGTTAGAACTTCTTTAGGGCTGGATGACACCACATGATTGAAAGTACACACACACACACACACACACACACACACACACACATACACGCAGTGAGAAAAGTGCGTAAACGACAGTATTTTCTCCTCTTCACACTTGGACAATTCAAAATGAACTGCTCACATTGAAGTCATCCCAACTTGGAATTTCACTTGTTGGTTCTGTCATGCTCCATTCCTCAGCTTTCCACCTTTCAGACACTAAGATGCAGTAAAACTTATGCTTGATTAACTCCCAAAGATCCTAGCATATTGCCATGCTGCTTATGAGCATTAACTTAACTCTATGCTTTTAATAATAAATTTTAGCAAAAATAAAACAACTTTTTTCCAGAGCAAAAGGAATTATAGATAACCTACAAAATTACGGCATCATGACTTATCTCAATTCATTCTTCATTATCCATTTCTTCCATTATTACTAAATTGACTATATAAACACACTAATCTTTTGAATACATACTCACTTAACTAGTGTTATAAAAATATGCACTAAGTACAGAAGATATTTCAACAAATCCTCTTATATTCACTTACACTCCTACCCAATTTCAAAAATCCCCAAGGAATCACTGTGCGTGCTTTATCCTTTTTTGCCATAATTTTATTCTTTTTTAGTTAGTTACATTAAGGCATTACCATAAATCTATAAAAATATATAAAATTTTCTTAAATAACCATAATAACATTAACCTACCTAACAATATTCATAATGCTATCTTTGAATTATCTAATGCCAAATCAGTATCAAAAATCTGCTTGTTTTTTAAATGTACATAATTTAAAGAAACCAAAGGGCTATTTGATTGATATTTCTTAGATATATTTAAATCCTAAGAAACCGATTTTAGGGCCTCCCTGGTGGCGCAGCGGTTAAGCGCTGCGCTGTGGAGCTGTCGGCAGCGGTGACGCGAGTTCGACGCCTGGCCGGGGAGAATCCCACATGGCGCAGCAGACCTCTCCTGCCTCGCCCGCTGCTCCCCTCAGCAGTGTAGTTCTGATCTGCCTATTCTGCTACCCGCTCTGTTTCTGGTGAACCCTCTCACCGCCCCACACCTCTGGCCTGTACCCCAGCTTGTATGTATAAATAAAATAAATCTTTTTAAAAAAAAAAAGAAACCCATTTTAATCTCTACATAATTTTTTCTAGCTTTATTTTAACATAATTGACAAAATCATATATATTTAAGGTTTGTAGGTTAATGTTTACACAAACATATATGTCACCATAATCAAGCTAATTAACATGTCTATGACATCATATTTTTGTCATGTTACTTTTTCCTTCTATGTTGAGAACACTTAAGATCTACCCTCTTAGCAAATTACAAGTACACAATTTAGTATTGATAACTATTGTCTACTTTATTCAAAAGACTATATTTTGCAGTTGCTTATTCTCTTAATTTGTCTCACTGTCCATTTTTTCTCCTCATCTTTGCATATAGAAATTTAATATAAGCAATAGTTTATACAAGCTCAATAAATTTTTGATGGAATATATTAATAGCCAAGAGAAAAAAATGACCACTAAGGTCAAGTTAAATGTTAAGTACAGATTTTATTTTCGATTACAATGAATCTCTAAATTATGATGTTATTATTCTATTGAAAGATAAAATTTAGAGTTGACCCACACACATACCAACAACCAGTGCTCTCTTTTATTGTGTCTTTCATTCTTTTGAAGATACTGTCCGGTTAGTTTAAATTAATGCTCTGTAAAAACCACTGCATGATGTCAGAAACAGAAGATGCTTGCTTGGTTAATAGGTTGAAACAGGTTAATGACAGTCTGATGTGCCCATTACTAATTACACTGGTCAACAGTAAGATTGTTACTGACTTAAAAAGGCCCTAATCTGTAGTATCTTGGTGTGCTGAACATGAATATAACCTTGAAAAGTTTTTATTAGCTCTCATTTTGAAGATATTTCATATAATTCATTTTATGTTTCACCATGTAAATTTATCCGGTAGGACTGCAACAACATCCTAAATCAGCCTAGAATTATGTCATATTGCATCACATTGCATAATACCATCATGCACACATCATCCAGAGTTGATTGCATCATTTTCTGATGCAATACAATACTACTGTCAGGGGCTGCTTAAGTAAGCTGACGTCAGCAGTGCACTCGATAAAGCCCTGTCGGAAATGTTGAGCACTGAAAATATTTCAGACATTGTGTGACACAGTTGAAGCTACTGTTCCACAGAACTGTTATTATTTTCTCCATTTAGGCACAATGCAGACAGTCATGCCTCGAAAGTGCATAAATAGTGTGGACAATTTCTGCCCTATTTGTGGGGAAGTGACATTTGCCAACCAGAAGAAAAGGATCATTTCTCAAGTGAAGAAGGCTTCTCATCTTTACTTCGGATGCAAGGTTGGTCGCCAAAACAAGCCTTGGGCCGCACATATATGTTGTGCTACATGTACAACACAGCTTTCACAGTGGGTAAATGGCAAAAGACCATCAATGCCATTTGCAGTCCCCATGGTGTGGAGAGAATCAAGCAACCACATCAAAGACTGTTACTTTTGCTTGGTTCCTCCTCTTTCTCGTGGAATAATGAAGCCAAAGAAGTAGAGAAGAGTCTACCCAAACATTCCGTCTGCACAGAGACCAGTTCCACATGGTGAGGAACTTCCAATTCCAGAACCTCCAGCATAATATTCTCTTGATTCATCTGATGAGGACAAGGCTGAGCCAACCTGTTCTTCTCCTGTTCCATCAGCATGCAGTGATCCAGATTCTCACTGTGGTGCATCATCAGCCCCACACAGACTAACACAAGAAGAACTCAATGACCTGGTTCATGACTTGGACTTATCCAAGAACAAGGCAGAATTGCTAGGATCAAGACTCCAACAATGGAATCTTCTAGAAAAAGATGTCACAATTACTTTCTATCGAAAGTGCCACCAGCAGTTGGAGCCTTTCTTCAGAAAGGAAAGTACTCTGGTATTCTGTTCCAATATTGAGGGCCTCATGAATGCCTTAGAAATCACTCATGACCCACAAGAATGGAGACTATTTCTAGACTCTTTGAAACCGTGTCTTAAGGTTGTGCTTTTGCACAATGGAAACCGTCTTCCATCTATTCTATTCCTGAACAGCTGTACAAGAGACAAGCGAAGAAATCTAAGAAGTAGTCTATGACTTGATTTTTTACAGGTATTAACTGTAGGCCTATTACTACTGGCAATCATTTGGTGATGTAAACATCAATTTATTGCAGGTTACAAAAAAACTAGAGCCAAAATTAGAATTTGACTGTCATATTCGTGTTGAGCACATACAAGTTGATAGGAAATGACTAATTTTATTTCAGTAACATGACTTTTGTAAATATTTATTGACCAGTGTTATATGCTTCTGTCGTTCTTTTCACATTTATTAGAGAAATTGTTCTGGTTATTTATTTATTTATTTACTATCAAATAGCAGAGGCATTTTTATGGTCTAGGCAAAGGATCTCTCATGTCCTGAAGGGTTACAGATGTAGTTCACAGGTAAATAAAAAAATGATGGAAACGTTTCCTTTCATTTGCCAATTTTCATAGAAAGGACTTGGAGACCTAGTTATTTTTAATGGCAGCCAAACAAATGATTTTTATCTTTCCATTTCTTAAGAATTATAATCAAACTTGTTGGTTTTTTTATATATTTTTTTATTGTTATTTATGTCTTTTACATTTTGTATTCCCCTTGGGTAGCCCACCACCAATTCACCCGTGATCCATCTCCATGGTCCCTTGTGTTCTTTTCTATTCCATTTTGTGCATAAATGATCTGAAAATCAGTTGCATTCATTATACTTTTTGGTGATCAAATTGTCCTCTCATTGGTCAATGGGAGCTGCTCCACTTTATATCTTTTTGGCTTAAGGTTATTAATCTTAGGTAGTGTTTGTTTGTTGACTTTCTGGTGGCAACAAAACATCACAGGCTCACTTTGAATATTTTTTAATCCAAAATGTGTATCTTTTCTATTATTTCAATAAAAATGCTAAATTTTCCCAAGTAGCTCTGCAATATTTTAATGGAGAACTGAGTTTAGACATTTTAATTTAAAAAACTTTATAAATTCATTACAATTTGATTATCAATGTTTCTTGTGCTTTTTTTAGTGAAGGATCAGGATATATGCATAATTATACATAGGTATTTATATTTAAAACCTATGTTATTATTTTGAATATTTAAAATATTATAAATGTTGACATTTGAAATGTTCAAAAATATGAGTGCCAACTGGACAGGTTTGTTCTTGAAAATACAGAATTGAATGATCCTATTTAATGTAAGTGGCAGAAATAAGCTTTCCTTCATGCATTTAGTCTGATACTATAATCTGCAAAGGTGGCAAATTAACATGATCATATTCTTATTTTCTCTGTTTACTTAAAGAACATAACAAACTATGAATTAATGAGTGTGGTCTGTTTATAAACCACAGTTTATGGAGATGAATTTATTCTTTTAAACTGCTTTGGTTTTGAATGCATTTTGAAGGAAGAAAAGTTAAAATTTCTGCTATAAATCAGGTTGTCAATAAACTGAAACAGCTTACTCTCTTCTATAACTATGTTTTGTTTCATTTTGAGATTATTGGGGATTGAGAACATCTGTAGTCAAAATATTTAAAACATTCCTATACAAGTTATCATAAATACTTTGTAGCTTAATTTAAAACAAAAATTTTCTTATACTTTGAAGATACTTCAATGTGTACAAAAAAAATAAAATAAAATAAGACAAATCCAGAATAAGTGGTAGGTAAATTTCTACATGTTATAAGCAAAATTTTAATATAGTTTTGAATGGTAAACTATAGTCATATGTAAATATTCAGCTTACTGGAGTCTCATTTTTCTGACATCTTAATAAAAAATCATAAGTTGGTAGAAGCAAGTATCCCCAGGGAGGTAATACTGCATATTATAGTAAAAAGAAAGATGAAGATATCTAGCTGGTTATTTTTTTAAAGAAAGCTTTGTGTTCATTCCCCCAAAGAGCTACAGCATACTTTCTTCAACAATTAACACAACTGACCTTTTTTTACAGAAATAAACTTTTCTTAACTTGCTGCCCTACCATTTTATTCACTTTTCCCTAGTCTCATCCATTTAAGGAATCATTATTGCTTTCAATTCTGAAATTTACATTTCTTTGAACAAAATAAAGGGGAAAAAAAAGCAGCAGCAAATGTTTATGAACCAATTCACTACTAGTAGTCTGAAATGTGGGTTTATTCCTCTGAATTCAAATAATAGAGTACTGCTATCTATCCTTACTACATGTAATTTCAGTGTAAATTCTCATGGTCTCCAAGTAAACTAAATGTAAATCCTTCTTTGAATACCATAAAATATTAAACTACCTTCATCAGTACAATAGAAATACTGTTATGATAATGTAGGAATAATTTGACTTGGAAATTGTAACTCATAAATCCCATCCTCAGTTATATTCCTGATGTTCTTTGTCATTTATGGATAGGTCACAACTAAATATAGATTAGTTACAAAACTTCTCTGGGCCACAGTGTCCTCAAAAGTAAAATGAAAGAACCAAGATTTAAAAGTATAAGTTACACAATAGCTAAATTTCATATACTACAAACCTTGATAAAAAATATATGACCTAGGGCCTCCCCGGTGGCACAGCGGTTGAGCGCTGCGCTGTGGAGCTGTCGACAGCGGCGACGCGAGTTCGACACCCGGCCAGGGAGAATCCCACATGGTGCGGCAGACCTCTCCTGCCTCGCCCGCTGCTCCCCTCAGCAGTGTACTTCTGGTCTGCCTGTTCTGCTCCCCATTCTGTCTCTGGTGGGCCCTCTTGCCGCCCCACGCCTCTGGCCTGTACCCCAGCTTGTATGTATAAATAAAATTTAAAAAAATATATGACCTAAACAAAATCTCATTGGCAGTATGAAGTGTTTTTAAACAACAGTCACTAAGTCTCCACACTGTAGTTCTTAACAATATCCAAGTTTGTGAGACTATGATAATCCTATTATTATTGCTAATATTTTGTGTTTTATTGTCCAAAAGGTTTATTCTTAGGGTAAATGACTGTTATCCTTGGACAGTGATATGAGTATAACATATAAAGATTTTGTAAATAATTGTGTCTCACTAATTTTGGTATTTTGGGAGATGGTGATTTTTTTCCATTTTCTCCTAATGCTATTTTATGCCTGAATTTTTTTGATAGTAGTTTTGAAGTTTATCTTATTTGGGATCCCTTAGATGCCAGTCGAGATGCAACCACAAGCAAGGTATTAGAAAAAATAAAACAGAGAAGCCAGAAAGAATAATAAAATGTGAACTAGGAAGATTGAGAAGCCAGCCTCAATTTTGTGAGGGAAACTGAGTAACTATATAGAATTATCATCCAGTATTGTCAAACTAAGAATGGGGTCTTTAACTATCTTTATTTGAGGTAATTTCTATCCAGACTCCTATGCAGGAAAAAAAGAGAAAAGAATAAATATCAATATCAAAAATGAGAGAGGAGACAGCAACATACAGTCCTACACATATTCAAAGGGTTATAAGAGAATATTATATACAACTTTATGATAATAAATTTGGCAACTTAGATGACATGTATAAATGCCTTGAAAAACACAGACTACCAACTCTCACTTAAACAAAAACAGAACAACAAGGAAAATAACCCCTTTGAGGACTGAGCAGCTATGATAGAAGTACAAGGAAAAGAAGGAAGAACGTTCAGGAAGAAAAGAGGAGAATGTGTTAAAGAAGTAGGAGAAAGTCTTTGATGAAACAGTGTCACAAAATCTAAAAGAGAAGAAATTTTCACAGTAGGATGAAATATTTCAAAGTATTTAATAAGAATTTTTTTTAAAAAATAAAGCATACAAAAAAATAAAGCAAGACACATTTCACTCTCCACACAAAAACTAATCCAAAATGAATTAAAAATTTGGACATAAGAACCAAACCATAAAATACTTGAATGAAAATATAGGGGACACAGTATAGAACATTTACCACAAAGATAAATTTGGGAATACAACCCCAACAACAGGGAAAACAAAAGCAAAAATAAACAAGTGGGTTTTTCAAGCTTAAAAGTTCTTCTACCTCAAAAAAATTCATCACAAAAACAAAAGAGTAACCTATAGAATGGGAAAATAAATTGTATATTATACATCTGATAAGAGGCTAAAATCCAAAATTTACAATCCAACAACAAAGAAACAAATGACCCCAATTGAAAATGGGCAGAGGACCTCAATAGTCACATATCTAAAAGAGATATTCCTATGACATTATAGACATATGAAAAAAATATGACCACATCAAGAAACCACTTTACCCCTGTGAGAATGATCATATAAAAAAGAACAGAATTAACAAATGTTGATGAGGTTGCAGTGAAAAAGAACTCTCCCTACTGTTGGTGGGAATGAAAGCTGGTTCAGCCCCTGTGGAAAAGGGTATGGAGATATCTCAAGAAAATAAAAATGGAAATGCTGTATAACCCACAATAAATATTGCTACTAGACATTTATCTAAAAAACATGAAAAATCTAACATGAAATGATCTCTCTACACTTATATAAACAGCAGTACTGTCTACAACTGCCAAATCATGGAACCAATCCAAGTGTCCTTCAACAGATGGTAAGAGAAACTTGGGAGCTTATATCAAATGGAATATAATACAGCCACGAAAAGATGAGACAGTGACATTTGGGACCAAAAAAGATGGACCTCAAGGTGATTGTGTTGCATGAAATCAGTCAAAAAGTAAAAGATTTTGGGTGGTTTTACTCATCTGTGGAATATAAATACCCAATAAACAATTACATGCCAACAATAGAAGAAATAAAAATTCGAACATGGCAAAAGAAGATAATGGTCACCAAAGAGAACAGGGGAAAGAGTGAAGGGGAGAGGGGAAAGCAAGTGGGGCATGGGCACTGGTGGTTTGGTGGAGGACAAAAAAACCAAACAAACAGTTTTTTCAAGTTATTACAGACCTATTAGAGAATGGTTTCAGTAAGGCAGTAGGGGTAGACACCAAATTAAAGCTCAGAATACATTAATAGCAGAATAGTTGAAACAACAATATAAAAGTACAATTTCAGGAAGTATATTTATTAATTAAAGTTTAGAAAAAAGGTAACATGATGGAAGACCCTGTCCAGGACTTATTTCTATAACCTGTTCCCCATCATTCAATATCATGTGGACATTGTTTTGGTTGTGTATCTTATGTGTAGCCCAACCAAAACTGAAATATTTTTCTGAAAATTAGTTATATGAGTCAATGTATGTATCAGTCCATTTGGGTGCTATATTATTGGATGAGCAAATGTTTGAATTTCTGCAATAGTGTGAAGATCTATGGGAAAATGAGATCATTTTGGGAATATAAATTATCTGTAAAACTATAATACACAATTGCTATGACTGTATGCTTTTCATTTTTTTCAGTGATGTTGTGTTAACTAAGTATTAAACATCGTTTTGACTTTAGAAGACACAGAAGCATAATTTTATTTTATTTTTTAACTTAATTTTTTGTTAATATATATATTTTAATTGTTATTTATGTCTTTTACATTTTGTATTCCCCTTGGGTAACCCACCACCAATTCACCCATGATCCACCTCCATGGTCCCCTGTGTTCTTTTCTACTCCATTTTGTGCTCTTATACTCCCCTCCCCCACCCCCACCTCCTGAGTGTCTCTCTCCTATTTGGTTTCCTTATAGTCCTGTTATAAGTGAAACCATTCGATATTTTTCTCTTTCTTTCTGGCTTATTTCACTGAGTATGATCCCCTCTAATTCCATCCATGTCGCTGCAAATTGCATGTGTTTATCTTCTTTCCATAATGAATAGTATTCCATTGTGTATTTGTACCACATCTTCTTGATCCAATTATCTATTTTTGGACATCTGGGTTGCTTCCATACCTTTGCTATTGTGAACAGTGCCTCAGTGAACATACGGGTGAATGTACCAAAAGTAATAGACACCCTACCAACTGGGAAAAGGTCTTTGCACACAACACATCCGATAAAGGACTGATAACAAAAATTTACAAGGAACTCACACAACTCAACAAAAACAAAGCCATTACCCAGTCAAAAAATGGGCAGAAGAGCTCAAAAGGCATTTCTCCAAAGAAGAAAAGCAAATGGCCAACAGATACATGAAAAAATGCTCAACATCACTAATTATCAAGGAAATGCAAATCAAAACCACAATGAGACACCACTTCACACCTGTGAGGATGGCACACATTAAAAATACAGGCAACCACAAATGCTGGAAAGGATGTGGAGAAAAAGGAACTCTTCTACACTGCTGGTGGGAATGTGAACTGATCCAACCACTATGGAAAGCTGTATGGCGATTCCTCAAACTGCTAAACATGGAGCTTTCATAAGACCCAGCAATACCACTTTTGGGAATCTACCCAAAGGACATAAAAACACTAATACACAGAAGCATAATTTTAAACAAATGTATACAATGTAATATCTTAAACCACTGACATAGCTCTCAGAAACTTACCTCCGTGGCTCATCAGAAAGAAAAGTGAATATTTCAAGGAAGAGTACATGTTGTTACATGTGCAAGGATGCATGTTTTCAATATTCATTGAGGACAGGAGATTGGGAAGTCAAGAGTGAGTCTAGGAGAATAAAGTAGGCAAAGACCTGAGAAACTCTGAATGCCAAATTTGAGGATTCACTCCTCCAAACAGCCAAGCAACACTAGTGATGAAGGAGTAGAAAATGTAACAAAAAAACACATCTTACATAACACAGAGATATTTGAAAGTGTTCCAGAGAACAAAGCAAAAGACAAACTGCTGAGGTTGTTAAGCATTATATCCAATTTTGTAATCAATCATAGATTGTTCTCTTACTTACAAACATCTGAATTTTCTTCTTAATTCTGAGACTAAAATCTACAAGTTTTTTCTCTAGCCTGAGCAATTTTGACTCACCTTGTTTCCACTCAAATACCTTGGGCCACCTAATCCATCCATACTAGATTTACCTCTACTTTTTCAGCACAATCATGATAATTTCTACTAAACATTTTTTAATTATTTAATTAACGATATTATTTTTAATTAAAATTAAGAGACTCTATGATTGCCTTTTTTTCTTCATACATTTCTTTTACTTCACTACCGAGCCCTTTGCCCCATGCATTAGATGGGATGTAGACTTTCCCACAAGAACAGGTCAAAGGAGTTCAAACTTGGGCCTCCCTGGTGGCGCTGCGGTTAAGAGCTGTGCTGTGGAGCTGTCGGCAGCAGTGATGAGAGTTTGATGCCCGGCTGGAGAGATTCCAACATGGTACGGCAGACCAGTCCTGCCTCGCTCGCTTCTCCCCTCAGCAGTGTATTTCCGTCAATCTGCCTGTTCTGCTCCCTACTCTTCTCTGGTGAACCATCTCACCACCCCACGACTCTGGTCTGTACCCCAGCTTATATGCATAAATAAATAAATCTTTTAAAAAAAAGAGTTCAAACTAAACAAAATAGAAAATTATCTTACCATTTCAGAATTGGAATATAAACTCTTGTCCGTGGGGTTTTCTGTAGATATAGACTCCTAACCTGTACACTTCTCAACCCTAGAGTGTTGCAGCAAAATGGAAGAGTGGGGAAGGGAGTTAATTTATCTCTTTTTACCTGCCTACTGTACCAAGCACATGTCCTCTCACTTTCCATGCACAAGAATTTAGTCTATTAGTTTCATCTCACTACAAAGGATATTGTAAAATTAATCTCTGTTTTATGGTAACCATGTGTCCAGTTAAAAATCAAGGGTTATCTTATTTTGAAAAGGAATAAGCGAAAATAGGGAAGACCAGTTGTCTCTGCCACACTCTGCATCTGACTCTGTACGTTCTATTCCACTCTGTTCTTTCTTGCAAAAATAGAACATACTCATTCCCCATTATCAAAGAGCCTACCAGCGAGGACCATTTAGTGACTACGTCTTTTTTAATGTCCAGGGTAATGCACAGAGCTCTTCGTCAGGTATGGATATGACTTTCATAACAAATAAAATTATAAAATAAGAACACTCTGTCAGTTTCCCTCATATCCAGTTACAACAATGGAATAAGAATTTGATTAGCACAGTGATTAGCACATTCAGAAAAAGAAAAAAAAAATGACCCAGGAATGACTTGTCAACAATAATTATAAAATCCATGAGAACAGAATTAGTTCTCTGGAGAGCTTGGCTGGCAGGCCCTGGTTCAGTTATTGGGGAAGAATGTGTTGTTTTTCATCTGTTTTTATCAGCAACCTTTGGTTTTAAGTTCTGGGATATTTTCTACTATCACTTAACTTCAGTGGCTACTCTAATTATTTCTTGAGAGTATACCCCTCATGTGCATGCACACTACTCTTAGAATAAATCACCCTGGAACACACTTTAGGTAAAGCAGGAGCTTCAAGTATGGAATTGCCTTTCACAGACCAAGTTTGTGAATTCTTCAAAAACTCTCTGGAAGGAACATATTTATCCCTCATACTCCCACCCCAAGATCGATGTACAAGTACCAACCATTAGCTATTTCATTTAGAAATATCTTTAAGTTTGCATTCTATATTTCTCAAGTTATGATAGCACCAGGAGATCATTTTAAACAATAGCCTTGTGAATTAAAAAGCAACACCTTAATTTGATTTTTGTCAATGGCATGGTTCTCATAAACTGGCAAATAATCTTAGAAGGATGATAGAGAAGGTTTGGGAAGTAGGATTATTTTCCTTCATGGCCATCACTTAGGTAATGGCCACATTGTCTCAGCACAGCAAGTAGTTGATTTTGTCAATGCTGTCATTTTTCAAATTATTAAGTTTTAAGTAAACTTAAATATGCTACATACTTCAGTTAAATATTTACTTACAATACTAACCAGACAAGGAAAAATGAGGCTCTTTGGAATAAACATGTTTGCATTTTATATTGACCATCGAGCATACGAAAGTATGAAAAATCATTATGGAATTTGTATTCCATAGGATGACTTGCTATTTTAAACATGCACAGCTGGATAGACCAAGTCTAGTATCAAACTAAATTTTTTATTCCATAATGCATCAATGCACAATTGTTTGCCAATAGCATTGTCTTGAATTTGATATGTTTTAAATATTTATTTAATACATGGTTTAGAAAGTAGTTGGCAGTAAATTTCTGTATTCCAGCCTGTTTCTCTGGTATAGAGAACCCTTGGTTTCATAGGATTAAACATATTGAAATAAGATAAATTATTAAAGGTTAAGGACTGTATTTTTCATTAAAAATTTCGCTTACCATAATGAAAAATGAAAAAGCAGATTAAAGGCTGATTTGAAAATTAATCCTTAAATCTCTTCTTCAAGTGATTTTGGATTTCAATTAAGAAGATGAGATTTTAAGATTTCATATTACGTACAATTGAGATTTGTGTTATTGTCATGGTCGTTGTTGCAAATAACCTCAGTTTAGTTTACTTGAAAAATGAAAATAATCCTTGAATCCCATTTTAGTAAGAGATTTGATCAGTAAGAAATAAAATTCATTAATCTGCAAATGACTTACTTGTCATCACACTGTCTTGTCCTTGGAAACAATGTTATTTAGGCCTAAACTGGGGGGGAAAAAAGGAATAGTCAAAAATAAAAGAATATTTGCAAAGTCAGAAATGATGTTCTAAGGAACACTGATTTTGGCAAAATTATTACCTTGTTTGCACAGTTCACAAAAATACTTAATGAGCTCGAAAATAACCTTGTACTGTATGCTGAATATGACTTTCACAAAACTTTAGTGGAAAATATTGTTTCAAATTCAAAATACATAGCAAGGAAAAAGTCCACAATTTCTTTTAAAAGATGCGCATAAGACCTTACTTCAGAGAGGAAAAGTGTCATTACTCTCGAGAATATATAATAGTCACAAATATGTGTTTTGCACATTTATTTTTTGAGGATTTAGTGATCATCTCCTGTAAAATTAGAACTGCACTAGGTAAGGGAGGGCATAATTGGAGGAGTGTGTGTAAAATAATCCAACCTTCAATGAATTTACAATATATGAATGTATACACAATCCAACCCTAAGAATCTACTAGTTATCAAAATTTTTCTAAGTAAATATGAATGTGAAAATATGGAAAGATTAAAAGTGTGGTGCTGGGTTGATCTAGATCTTATTACTAAAGTTTTTTTTATTTATAATTGTGTAATTATCTGCAACTAATTTAACTATTGATTCTTGATTTTTCTTAACTATAAATTGAGGATAATGAAACCTATAGTTTAATATTATTGTAAGAGTTATCAGCATGTGTTTGTTATTCATTATTCAAAAAACACAACAATATAAAGTACTATCACATAAGTGATATGCACAAAAAGTCAATAAATTGTTTAATAAAGTCATCCTCTTTTGAAATGCCGTTATAACCACACATGAAATTCAGGTGCAGAGTGTTGGGCACTTATAATAAACACCTGAGAGGCATTAGATACTATTATTATACTGATTTTACAGCAGAAAGGACTGAGTTATAGAGATAGTTGAATAGTTGACTAGCTAAGAAGGGAAAGGTGGGACTTGAAACTAGAAAGAAAGAAAAAGAGTTTGAATCCTTAATATGTCATACTGCTTCTTCATATTTGATCCAATAGGCTACCAGCTACTAGATTAAGACCCACATGAATTCAGTGTAACCTCTTCTCAATTAACTATATCTGCAAACACTCTACTCCCAAAGCTCATACTCTAAAGTTCCAGGTAAACAAAAGTTTGGGGGACACTATTGTTTTAAAATTTTGTAAAACTAAAAACCACATTTATTAAATGTTAAAAATCTTTGATGGGTCATTATTCTGTGTGCCACAAAATCTAATATAAACTGAAGACAAAAGGACTATGTCCAGTGAGAAGAAGCAAAACACAACGTAATATGTAGAAACCAGAAATATTCAGAGCTGGGTTACAGATACCAGGCAAGCAAGAATGAAACAAGAGCATCAAGAGTTTGGAAGGCCAGAAAACATTCCGGCAGATGGCCAGAAAACATTATTGTTAGTGGCATGAACTTTCCACAGAAACAACTTGTCTGAGACAGGAAGTGGTCAGCACAGGGGACTTGCCTAGAGAATGGAGCCCTAAAATCTCCAGTTAGATCATGCTACAGATTTAAGTCTCCTTCATCAAGGGCTCTCAGTTGGTCTGAGCCTATTTTAGCACTCAGAGGAGACTTGGATAACTTGTAGGAATCAAGGTGACCTGAGATGTGAAAAATGGGTTAGGTCAGGTATATAAGGGGGATTTCTGTTGTAATTTTGTAATTATTTTGAAAACTAAAAACCAAGTTTATTTATTTATGCATTAACATTTATTAAATGTTAATAATAATAATAAAGCTAAGGAATCAGAATAGAGGACATATTTGAGGGAATGACCACATACGATATTAGACTCATGTGTTTGTAGTAGACACTGAAGATTTAAATTATTAAATGATTTAGAAGAAAGGTGATGAGTGAAGGAAGAGTGGGGGATGGAGAGAGAGGATGAAAATCACAGGGGTAAGGAATGAAGTGAGAGCAAGAGGGAAAATAGTGGGTGAAGACAATGATACTAACATCACCATCAGCAAGAAAATACGGGAAGATAAAAAAACTGCATCTAGGCCTCCCTGGAAGGACAGGGGTTATAATCGCAGAACTATCAAGCTATAGCCAGTCACTGAGGCATGAGTTTGATCCCCCGGCAGGGAGCTAACACACATGGCACAGCAGACCTCTCCTGTCTCCCCTGCTGCTCCCCTCGGCAGTGTATTTCAGTAGATCCACCTGTTCTGCATCCCATTCTGTCTCTGGTGCGTTCTCTCACACACCCCCACATCTCTGGCCTGTACCCCAGTTATTGTATGCATACATAAATGAAATAAAGTATATAAAAAATATTGCATCTATTACAACAAGACAAGACCACATCATTCTTTTTGCCCTCAGTATTCAACCTAAGAAATCACTGGGACTCATTCCATCATGCCTACATCTCTGCCTTCGGCAACACAAGAAGCTGATCTTGCAAATAATTTTATTTGCTCTGTTTACCCCCCATCTTATACTCTTTTCTCTCCACATTTCTGTTTGGCATTTGTGAACTGATTTGTGCTTTTAGAAGCAAAATGTTTCCATTCATTTTGTTGAAAACTCATTTTGAATCCCGGATCTAAGTAAAATTCCATGCCTCACTGAGGACACTACTCCCGTATTTCAAGTGGTAGGTGTTTCATCTCACACACTCCTGGGAATGAAGGAGGAGCAAATACCCACTTCTTGCTTGTCTTACCATATCAATTTGAGTCATGGCTTCATGTCTGGACCATGGCTTTCTTTTTTATCGGGGAGAGTGGAGTGGTGGTGGCAGTTTTAAATATCTTTTATTTTGTTGCTTGATATTGATACCTTATCATATTCTAAAGTCTTCTTAATCTCCAGTTATATAATATTCGGGATAGTTATATTGTAAAAGTTCATCTTAGAATCCTTCTTCTCCTTCTCTATAGCGATTGGTTATCACCTACTGGTACTTTAGCTATTATCCTACTTCATTTTAGTAATTTTCTGAGCGTCACTATGCACCTGCATCTTACATTTTTCCTTGTTGTTCACTCTCATTTTGTTCAAGGGAGTTATATGTTTTAATTCATATGGTGTAGGGCCCTCCTGGTGGCGCAGCAGTTGAGCGCTGTGCTGTGGAGCTGTCGGCAGCACGCGATGCGAGTTCAAAGCCCAGCCAGGGAGAATCCCACATGGTGTGGCAGACCTCTCCTGCCTCGCCCGCTGCTCCCCTCAGCAGTGGACTTCTGATCTGCCTGTTCTGCTCCCCACTCTGTCTCTGGTGAACCCTCTCGCAGTCCCACGCCTCTGGCCTGTACCCCAGCTTGTATGTATAAATAAATAAAATCTTTAAAAAAATAATAATTCATATGGTGTATATCTTTGGTGTGATATATAGTAATACATATAACTATATGCTATCGTGTCTGCACTCTCGTCCATACCACTGTTACAGATTTGAGTTTGGTTTACATCTCTAGGCCATGCTCTTTATAACATTTCTAATTCTACTTCAGCATATTCATTCTGTAAGCTTTATTGTCGACGTGTATTTTTTAATTATATATATATTATTATATTTTTATTAATTATATTTAATATATTATTATTCAAGCAAGTTACCCACATATTTGAGCATTTCCTCCTCCTCCTTTCCCAAAGAGAGGAAATCTTTTCCATGATTTCTGGAAAAGAATCAGTAGTACAGAAGATACAAATACACAATCCTACATCGCACATCACTTAGAAATAAAAGGATTTTACCTAGAGGAAAAATTACCAGAGAAGAAAATAAATAATAATTGAATACTTACAGCTAATGTTTTTGAGCTAATCAAAATACATTCTTATTGCTGGCATCTATACACAGCTCTATTTGCCCTTAAGGCTTTTCATGTAAATCAGTGGATAATAAAATACTCATTAATTTTATCAAATATTCAAACTGTATAACAAATGACATGCTCACCCCCCTGCTCTTTTATTTTAGTGTGGATGATAAATTTCTTTGTTGTATTAGAAATGTCAAAGATAAATTTGAGAGTTTTTAAAGAAGTTGAATTTTGAATGAAAAAAATTACTTATAATCATTTGTGATAAAATCAGGAAGATGTATTTCAGTTTTATATATTTAATTAGTAGTAACTATTTATAATCATTTCTGAGGACTCAGATTTTAGGTGAAATGTTTTTCCTACGCAATCATAGCATCTGTGTTTATAAAGCTAGTATCCTTATATCAGTATTATTATATTTGTGGGATGTAAGGAATTTAATAAGTTGTGCAGAAGAGAAGCTGGTCCTATGTACTCTCAAGGCAGACACTGAGTATATAGCCCAGGGAAACGGGAGTTATGAGGCCTGACCCCTTCATCTTCCAACTCCTAACTATTGCTACAATTGGGCAAATTGACCTGTTTCTAAGACTGAAGGCTACTTGGAGGGCAAATATAATCTAATTCTAATATTTTTCTGTATTCATATTCCATGCATGTCTCAGCAAAGTCTTAAAATACAATATACTCTCAATAATATTGAATGTACATAATGAATCCTGATTTTCTGTACATGATTACACTGGAGTAGGGATGTAGGTAAACAGAAATAGAATTTGTTGACTAGGTCAACACAAGAATAAGAAATGAGTACTTGGAAAACTGTTTTTCCTAGTTTTTTGTATTCTCATAGAAAAGGTTTGCTTAAGATACTTTTACTATCTGCTAACCCTGTAAAAAAGAAGAGAATCAGGCAATGAGATATCTAATTTTGAGGATGTACAAAAGTATATTTGGATCTGACTGTATGTGTGTAGGTCACTGTGTGTTAAAGATAGTCAAGTAGGTATGTTACAATATCATGTTTTACTTAGAGTGAAAGTTATAGTGAATTAAAAGGGAATTTTGCTAAGTTACTAATTGTATTTAAACCAGTTCTCTTTCTAATAATTAGCAAAAATTGGCTTGTATCACAGAATTAAAAGTTTAATTAGAAGATCTAGGAATCTTTAAGTGTATTTCCAAATCTTCTTAAGAAGGCAAAAACTAAGAAAGGGAAATTATACTCTCACCTAATAATAAATTAAGGATCAGAATCCAAGAACAAAGTAACTTCGCCCCTTAAATATTGGGTTGTCCTCCTGGAAAAGACAAGCAGAGAATGGAATGTAATTTCTAAAATGGATCCTTTACAAAGTCACATCGTGCTGCTTAATGACACGGAGTTCCTGATGAGCATTCCAAATTACAAGGTAGTTGTTCAAATAGAATTCAAACCAAGGGCTTCATTGATAAGCCTTCTAAAACAAGGGGCTCCTTTAATTAGAAAAATCTATGCTGCTTTCTTTCCTGGAAGCATTTGTCAGGACTCCCACCAGAGAGTTCTCACAGCCAACCAAATGCAGAAAACAGAGATTCTTTGCTTTGCATAGTTGCCTCACCCTCCACACTCTACACAACCAGGAACCTTCCAGACACCAGAAATCAGTGACTATTCTCCCCTAAGACTTTACATCAACAAGGGACTGTATCCCTGCTATTTAAAATGCACACAATATAATACTTGCTATTTTATATTCCCCTTTTATTAGCCTATAGCCATATGACACTACATATTGGCTCACTTGTTCTCTATAGCTGAGGGAAAGGAAAGATAAAAAGTAAAAATGTTGTTCAGTATCAATTTTACCTTTCACACTTAATCAGATTTGACCACTTTTCGTTGATCACTACTAAAATACTGATATGCAAAAAGAAAAAGAAAAAAAAAAGAAATGAAGACCATTCATTGATAGACGAAAGAAGATGATATTTATGATTCCAGCACATGCATGCATACATACACACACACACACACACACACACACACACACACACACACACGATAAAAAAAACTCATCTAGATCTCCCTGGAGGGAGAGTGTTTAACTCTCAATGTTATCAAGCTAGCTCCAACCACTGGTACATGAGTTCCATCCCCAAAAAGCTAACCCACATGCACAGCAGACCTCTCCTGTCCTGTCCACTGCTCCCCTCAGCAGTCTATTTCAGTATATCTGCCTGTTCTGCTCCCCACTTAGTCTCTCACACCCCACACCTCTAGCCTTGTCTACCATGCATATGTGTGTGTGTGTCTGTGTGTGTGTGTGTGTGTATCTGTGTATGTATGTATATATGCATGTATTTGGAATAGACAATATCATCTGCTTTTGTCAACCAGTGAGTGTTCTTCGTTTCTTTTTTTTTTTCTTTTTCTCCTTTTCTTTATCTTTGGGGAAAACACAAATGTAGTCCCTCACTACCACAAATCATGCATCTGAGTTTCTAACATTTACAGAAATTGTAGGGGTCAGTACATCTGGAATGCAATGGGTGAGCTAGGCCCTGGGAAAATATCTTAGTGATCCCGGTATCTCCCTGCCAGGTAAGTGTTCATTAGAACCTTTTCAATTGTGATTGGGAGCTCTATCACTATCTGATCCTAGTGTTTTTATTAACATTGGTGTCACTGACATAAAAATGCTGTTTTTGAAATAGCCGGTCATTTCAATGTCAATAATACAAAGGTCTTCTGTACCCTTTACTCAGCTTCCCCCAGGAGCAACAATTGCAAAATTATAATGCAATCTATGCCCAGGATATGAACACTGATGTGATTCATCTACATAACTGAGACTTTCTTCAAACCATATTTATACTCATATGTGCGTGTTTAGTTTCTATGTGAGTGTTACCACTTGCAATACCATGGGGTATCTACGAGCAGGTAGTTATCCTTTGGCAACCACAGCCACCAGCCATCTTCACCACTACCCCTGTTTAACATATTTGTTTTCATAAGCACCTTTTCTGTGATCAGAATCATTCATTATAATGTTATTAATGATGCAGTTTCATCTAAAGTAAATTTCATATAAATTTGCATTAAAAAGTCACAAAGGAAATGATAATATAGATGTCAGGTTACAAAGCTATAAGAAATATATGAAAAAAATCAATGCTATTTAGGAGATGTTGCCACTGGTGATGATATGAAGAAGATGGATAAAGTCACATAAGGAAATTACTTTAATCAGATAACATGATATATATATTCCAGAGTTAGATGTCATGGATTTGAAACTTTAGTGTACTTAAGCCCATGCTGGGGTCATCTGAAGGAGTTGTTAAACACTGATTGTTAGACTTGATCCCAAAGTTTCTGACTCAGCGAATCTAGGGGGATGGAATGTCTCAGAATTTCTGTTTCTTAAAAGTTTCCAGGTGATGCTAAATTGCTCTTCCAACTTTGAGGGTCATGGGAATCCAGGGTTATATTTATATTGAATGTTGGGATTAAGAAGTGGAAGTTCAAATTCAATCACTCTAATCCCCATAGAAAGGGGAGGTTCCAGGTTCCCTGCCCTAACGAAGGGTATGTCTGAGCATAAAGAAGCTAAAAATACCAACTGAGCAGACTGAAGTGAGAAAAAGACTAGAAGACCAGGAAGAGGCACGTGGAGGCGAGATGTGAAGGAGCTATGCTTGCTCCCTTTTTTTTTTTTTAAGATTTATTTATTTATGCATACAAGCTAGGGTGCAGGCCAGAGTTATGGGGGTGGGGTGAGAGGATTCACCAGAGACAGAGTGGGGAGGAGAACAGGCAGACTGACTGAAATACACTGCTGAGGGGACGTGCAGGTGAGGCAGGAGAGGTCTGCTGTGCCACTTCGGAAGCTCCCTGGCCTAGGATCAAACTGCATGCTGCGTGCTGCAGTGACTGCGGATAGCTTCATAGCGCTGACTTAATCTCTTGTGCCACCAGGGAGGCCCCATACTTACTTCTTGGCCTTGGATTTATACCAGGGTCTTGTGGGACACAGAAGGAGACACTCGAAGAGCCATGAGTAAGAAACCAGCAAGGAGGCTGACAACGGCAATCTTGATCTTGATTTGTATTTTGATATTGCTCTTTTCCTTCCAGACTTGTCTGGCCATTTCTGCCCCCTTCCTATGAGTCCACACCAGAAGGTGCTTTAGACTTGTGACAGGCTTTGGGGCCAATCCTTTTTGGCTGGTAATTTACCCAAGAGGGGATGGGTAACTTTGAATGCTTCATTTGGAAACTATATTCTCTCTCTTCTCTCTATTGCACACTAATTCTATTAAAGTCCTTTTCTGTTAAAGGTCTTATGCACTAAGATTATGTTTGTCTTTATGAAGCAGACAGCAGAACTCATTTAGAGCATACAGGTTTGTGGGTCATTGGTTGCTGCATCCTCATTTTTCCCAGTAACAAAATGAAGATGCTTGGATGAGGAAGTTTTGTTTTTGCTTTTGTTTTTTTATAGGCAATGTGAAACACAGCAGCATTCAGAGCAGACCACATGACCAAGTAGACTTTAAAAAGAATAATCTAGTGGTAATTGCGTTAAAATAAGAACAAAAAAATATAGGAACAGTGAGTTAGAAAATTAAATATGGCGGCACAGATAGAACTCCAGAATCCTAATTAAAAGGAGATATTAGTGTATCTAATGAAAAAGTATTTGTGTGGAATGCACATTTATATTAACTCCCATTTTTTCTCCTTTCTTAGACATTTTGTGTCTTCCAAAAGTTTCTCATTTCCCAAAGAAGAATCTTTTGAGGAGGAAACACACTCAAACACATCTTACACTTGTTAAGTTTTAACGTAAGCCTGTTCCTTATATCTTGTTGGAAAGGATTGCTGAAACTCCTAGAGAATATATAAACTATGGTTTGCAACTGTGGTTTGATTTCTAAATATTTTCTGGCTTAATTGGCACTTGAAGATCTTGAGGTAAGCCTTCAAATCTTATATTCCACATTTCTCACTTTGTTTTTCCTGTCTCCCTTTGTCACTCTTATCTTTGTTTTCTACTTTCTTTTCTCTACAAAGGTTATCAAGCAGTTTCTTTATCAAAAAACTGTAAATTTAAGGACAAACTAAACTACAAAGGGAAAAAGTTAGAGATGACAGTGTTTTAAATTATACTACAGATTTTCAAGGCATTCTAAAACACTGTAGAACTGACAACCTATTTTGCTTTCCCCTTGTAAATTCAAAGTACAAAACAGGCATTTGATCTGACCAAGCATCTATACTTTTTATCTTGTGCAGGATGTCTGAGAGATCTAAAACACTGATTGGGATCCTTGTTTGTGTATCTGACTCAATTACTGAGTTGCTAGCAGAGAAAATCTTTTAATTTCTCCTGGTAATATTTTTCTGATCAACAAAAATGGTATTTTTTGATCAAAGAAATTAAGATTATAAAATCTTCCTACTGTCAGAGACAATGGGTAATGTATATAAATTAGACATCCCCAACAAAGTTATGACAAGTGCAGATATCACAGCATACCTCTTTATAAAAATAAACTGCAAGTGTGTCTCTGACAATAATGGCTCTGCATTTCTATGAAATTCAAACAAAAATCTCAAACCAGAATGTCTTTCAGGAAAATAGTGTCCTATTTGGAATTTATTAAAATAAGTTTCAGAAACATCCCTCAGGGGAAGAAAGACTCAATTTTTCATTGCTCTGTAAATAAAATAGAAGAATAACTATCAAAAACGGCTAGAACTCTGGGACATAGAAAAACTAATGAAAACTCAAGAAAAGGTATTGACTATGAAAGTAGGCAAATCTCACAAGGTTGATGGTGACTGTGGATTGTCTTAATCTGATTATCTCAAATTTGATTTCAGGCTTGCAATGAAAGTGGGCTCTGAAATAATTTCAAGATCTTCTTTAGATGCCTTTTGGTTGAATTGAAATTGAAAACAGCTGGTGCTGACTACATATGTAGACCTGGTTATATCATGCAGGGTCTTTTTATAGGATAATCTTTAAACAGGTATAGAAACTTAAAATTTTAATCTCCAATGAGAAATATAGTAGCTACAAACTGAGCTACTTGGAACCATTTGTTAAGTTCTCTTAAATCTAAAAAACAAACAAGAAAGTGAATTTCTAGTTCAACCATTTTTTTTCTCAAAAACTGGTGGCCTGGTTTTTTGGTTTTGTGCCATCAGGAAGTAGACTTACATTCAGCAACAGTTTGAGAGCAGACTAGAGAATAACCTTTTAGCAGTGAATGGTTGGTGTGCAAGGCATCAATCAGCGTGTTGTATAGAATGATAAAAGAGTTTGGTTAATTGTGTAAGTCAGTTAAATGAAGCTAAACGGCTTTCATTCTCCCCTTTATTAACTTCTTACTGAAAAAAATTTACAAATTTTTGTAAGACAAAATGATGCAGCAATAAAGTATATACCTTTATCTTTCCAGGTAAACATTTCCATTTCTTTCTTTTCCATCTTTTCCATTCTAGGCTGAAAAAACAAATAAATATGTCTACGTGTGTGTATATATATCATGTATGTATGTGTATACATGTGTGTGTGTGTGTGTGTGTGTGTGTGATATTCCAAGGGCAAAGAGTCTCGCTGTAAAGACAACATCAGAATTGTCGACCAGATGAACACCCCTGCACTTGGTCAAAGAGCAGGACTATGGTCTTTCCGAATCTAGTTTGCTGCCCTCCTCAGTTTGCTGACAAATTAAATTACTTTGTTTCTCTTCAACTCTATTTCCTTTTATTGGCCAAGAAAACTGAGACCAGCCATCTTTCCGGTATCAAGATTGATTATTTTTATGTGTCAACTTGATGAGGATATAGTACCCAGCTATTCAAGCAAACATTGTAATAGTTGTTGACTTCCAAGAGCACAGATTGTCCTTGATAATGCGGGAGGACCTTATCCAAGCAGTTGAAAGGCAAAACGGTTTCCCTGATAAAGAGGAAATTCATTCTCAAGTATACAGCTTCAGCTCCTGGCCCAGAATTACCAGACTGTTTGTCTACAGATTTCAAATTTTCAACCCCCACTATAGCTTAAGTCATGTCCTTGTAATAGATCCCTAGCTCTAAATCTATCTCTTTCTATCTCTATATCTCTCTATTCACCTGGTCCCCTTTCTCTGGAAAACCTTGACCAACAGAGTTGGTAATAGAATGATCATATAAGTGTTCATCCAAACTGGTGCATTTTTTACTGTGAAAGTGATGGAGAAGATATAACTCCCATTTCCTAACTCAAGGGTAAAACCAGATGAGGAAATGGGGGGTAGAAGGAATTAACATAACCATGAGCACAATTCCTAGGTACCAACACCTTAGTTACAAAACATAGGAAGATGCGAGACTGCAAAGATAAGGAGATTGAGCCCATTGTAGAATCTCCTGGTCTCTTTTCTCATTCTAGCTAGCCAGCGGAAGGCTCCCCTTCCTCCCCTTCCTTGAAGGTGAGCCCCTCCTGACAGAAATAAGAGGATAAAAGCCCGACCTGCCCCCACGTAGGGGCAGCTCTTTCTGCCTGCTTGTGTCTGTGCAAGTGTGCTATGCTTCGTTGACCTTTTTCCTAATAAACCTGTTCTTTACAACTGAGTCTTTGCCTTGTGGAGAAACTTGCCACATGCCGTCGAAGGGAGCTCTGGTGAAACCTTTCCCAGGGTGAACCCAAGGACCCTGCTCTGCTCTCAAATCCATCACTCCAAAACTACATCAAAAGGAGCACTAAATATTCATGACAGGAAACTGGCATAAACCAGCTTGCCAGGCAAACCATGATGAAAGTTTCTCCTAGACAAAATAAATCTTGCAGCAAGGGCTATGAAAATAATCTAATGGAGAAAGAGGTGTTCTGTTTTGTTTAATTTTTAAAAGAATCTAGTTAGTTATCAAAAGTGTTCTGAACTAAGGAAAAGAAACAAATTACTACATAATTTGGAGAGAAACCACCTACTGGCATTATAGAAAGCATTTCCCCCTATTCTGACATTTTGTAAAGGTCAAGAATTTGGAAATCTACAACTATTTTGCATTTGAAAAGTGATGAATCAAAAGGTAAATCAGAATCCACCCAAATAATGGCAGGCATTTAGCCCTGATGGATGGTCTTAATGTACTTACACAATTATCGAAGTTTAACCCTCCTCATTGTAGCCCTATTCAAATCTATTATCTTTGACAAAGATAGGTTTTACATGACTATTACCTGGCTGAAAATCAAGAAATAAATGATTTTGTGAAACAAAATGTTATGCTATTAGAGCGTCTACTTGATCTGTATTTGTGTCAGACTGTCATCTGTAAATAACTTTGGCAGCTAGCTATATAGAATATCATTGCCCAGTAAAGTGTAAATCTACATACATTAAAAAAAAAAAAACCCTAAATATGACTCCTGATCCCTATTTTGGCTTTCAAACAACTTTGACAAAGAATGACTTACATTCCTAACTGGAAGCTCTCAATATCTACCTTAGCTGTGCTGAAGAAATATATGGCTTGCTACATGATCGTTAAATCTTTGAGTGTAATACAGGAAATTACATGTATGCGAGACAATTCTAACTTCATTTTCAGCTTTAAAGGAACTTATTTCAACTGTTAGTGGGCAGAGAGAGGGGGACCTTGGGACCCCCAGACTTACACACTCTGAAGGGGTTTGGCCATCCACATGCACAAAGACAAAGCATATTAAGTATATTAGATTTTTATAGGTTTAGGCTACATAATAAAGAGAAGGATGATTTCCCAATAAAATACCCAAAGTACCCATCCTCTCATGGGTAAATGTCCCACCAAACGAAGTTGGCTCAAAGTGAGGCCGCTGAGATTTGAAAGTTTGCCACAAGTATAAGGCAGCTTTAGACGAGGAACCCTTGAAAGGGGGCAAAAGTAAAAGAGGGTAGTCCCCAGGAAAAGGGGAAGTTCTAGGTTCCCTGCCCCACTCAAAGGAGGGTGGAGCTAAAGAGAGAAGAGAGGAGGTTGGAGAGGAGACTGGAGAAGAAAGGAAGCAGGATGGAGAGCCAGAAGGTGACCTGAAGGAGGCACAAGGAGCAGAGACATGTGAACAAACTCCGCTGGCTTTTTGGTCCTGGACTGGTTGAAACAGATGTGGGGGAGAGACCCATGGGGAAGTTAACAATGGCAGCTTTAATTTTGATTTTTCTCTTTTCCTCTTGTCTTAATGTTTCTGACCCTTTTCTACTGGTCCCCAATGGAAGTTGCCTTAGACTTGTGGCAGGCTTTCAGGCCTTGTTTTGGGTCAATTCTATTTGGGTGGATTTTTGCCCATGAAGGAACGGGTAACTTTGGGTGCTTAATTTGAAAACTATATTCTTTGTCTTTTCTGAATTGCACACTAATTGTATTAAAGTTTCTTGCCACTAAAGGTCTTTTATGTTTTTTTTTTTTAAGATTTATTTTTTATTTTTATACATACAAGCTGGGGTACAGGCCAGAGGCATGGGGCGGCGAGAGGGTTCACCAGAGACAGAGCGGGGAGCAGAACAGGCAGATCAGAAATACACTGCTGAGGGGAGCAGCGGGCGAGGCAGGAGGGGTCTGCCGCACCATGTGGGATTCTCCCTGGCTGGGCATCGAACTTGCGACGCCGCTGCCGACAGCTCCACAGCGCAGCGCCCAACCGCTGCACCACCGGAGAGGCCCTAAAGGTCTTTTATGTTTTGTCTTGATGCAGTGGTCGGCAGCAACTATTTAGAGCGGACAGGTTTGGGGGCTCTGGGGTGCCCCTCTCCCTGCCCTCTAACAAAAGGAGTCAGGCAAGTCAGGAATGCAAGGAGCAAATCAAAATAAAGGCTGCCATTGTCAGCCTCCTCACATGTCTTTCACCATGTGTCTCTTCCAAGTGTCTCCACATGTCTCTCCTCCTTGCCTCCTCAATGACTCCCAAGTCCCTAGTGCAAGTCCAAAGCTGGGAAGCAAATGTGACCATCTTCTCCATGTGTTTCTCTCCTGTGTGTCCCCTTTACTGTTTCCCCAAGTTTTCCAAAGCTTGACCTAGCCACTCAGTTATGCCCATAATTAAGTGGGGCAGGAAACACAGCACTTTCCCCTTTATGGAAATGTCAAGGCTACACAACACCCTGTAATAGGCCGTTAATATGGCCTATTTAATGAAGTCAAAAAACAGTATTATGGACATATTTTTCACATTTGCTGCTGATTTTATACATCTGACACTATGGAGTCTTAATGACTGATGGTAAAAAAATCTCCTGGAGTTTTTAGAAGGAAGTTTAAACACAACATTCTTTTACCACAAAGAGTCAGACAGACAGACAGAAATACAGTGAGAGTGATTTGGAAAATCAAGATTATATTTTATAAGTAGATTTCAATTAAAGAGATTTTAATTAAATACTATGCAACAGAAAATCTTTTATATTCCTGTCATTAAATACATTTTCTGGTGTCCCTTCTGGATAAAGGATTATGGCACATTTAATAGATTCATCTTAATCTTTTTTTTCTTTTGAGGGCGGAATGGGTCACAGGCAGATTTTTATTTAGTTTATAACCCCAAGTACACACAAGTTGACTTTACAGAAAATAAAAAGGAAAATATTTGGAACTTGAAAGTTCAGAGCACAACCATCAACCATGTCTGTACTTGAGAGTGGAAACATAATTTTCCCTCAATGATGATTTGAGTTCATGACTCATAAAATTCTCCTTATCTTTTTATTTGTTTATTTATTTATTTATTGGTATTTTTACTACACCACATCCACCACCCCAGAACCCATAGTCCATGTCTTTATGCCACTTTTGTACTAAATATACAGAGCAGTTCCTAGAGACAGCTGTGAGCACTGAGGAAAGAAATTTCCATCGAAGTGTCAGTAGGCAAAGGCTCACCGGCCTTGCTCAGCACAGGCTGCAGGACCAGCAGTGTCTAGACTCATCACAGAACAGATTCTCACTGTGGCTTTGTCAGCATTAATTAGATTAGTCGGTGTAAAACATGGGCAGAGAAGCTCTGCATCAGAAAGTTCAGCAAATGTAAAAACATGAGTCTCATCACTAATGTTATAAAAGGAAACTATCTTATCCAATATATCCAGAAAAATCCAGACTTGGTGTAAGCCGTGGGTCACAATGACCTCAGAGGTTCAGTAGGGCGGAGGACTCTCCGTCTTGCAAACCCACAGTAAAGAAAGTCCGCTCTGAGGAGATGGTTCAGCAACCTCTTGTCCACGAACAGATTCTCTGCAAATGCTCACAGCCCAGTCTCTGCAGGACTCTAGGTCCACTTCCCAGTAATGACAACCTGAGTTGAACCTACAAGAACTCAGAAAAGACTGAGTTGCCTTTGTCAGCTCGGGTTACCTATTCCGGTTGGGATACCCACAATGGACACTTTCCAGGTCCTCAGAAATGAAGAGGTTGTCGCTGGCTGTGTCAACATCCAACGTCACATCCCCTCGGAACTTCCCGAGGTCGGAACTTCCCGAGGTTTGGGGTGGATCTGGAAGGCAACGCTCAGCTTGGAGTTCTAGTTCTTTGATCTTGGAAACCAGCCACTCCATCTGGACATGGATGGGCCTGTTGTCCTCCTTCTGAGAGACCATAAGGCAGCAGGGCAACTCAGCCTCCCATAACTTTGCCTCCAGTAATGCCATGCCAGAGATGGAGCAGACATGGCCACACCTCAGGAGCATGGGCTTCTCCAGGTAATCCGCTGATTCTCTGAAGTGTTGGACTATGTCTATTCCCCTCTCCTCCTGGCTCATTCCTGGCCTCCTGCTGCTTCCCAGGACGGCTTAGTTCTGATTAGTCTTAATCTTAGGTAAACACAGGAATGAATAATGACATTTTAAAATCTTCTATATTTTAGCAAATTGTGTGTGTGTGTATATATACACATACATAGACACACACACAACACACATAGATAGATGTTTGATAAATAGATTATATTTTCTAACATTTTCTTATATAGTTTCATTGGGAACACTTTTACTTATGGGAACAAAATATACATGTACTAATTAAGTCTAAATAACACTGATAGAAACTGAATATATGATATAGAGCTATGTATGATATTATTGATAAAAAAAATCAAAATTCTAAGAGTACTCTGGTTTGTCAATAAATAACCCACAGCATAAACCTTGTCTCTCAAAGACCCAAATGCAGAAAACAGAAAACAACAAAATTATGAGATAATAGCATATTTTGTTTAAAATAATCAAAATCTGGTTAGAGCTATAAGGTGTGTTGCATGAACATAAAAAGGTCACTGTTTTTCTTGAAGTTTCATTCCTAATTTGTTTTTGTTTTGTTCTTTTCAGCACTAATACAATGTCTCTGGGACATTTGGGAAATCTCTAATTTTTAAATGTCTCCAACAATATACATATACAATTTATTTATTCATCCGTGACTCTGTCAGGCAAGTGAAACAACTGAAAGCAAGATAGTTTATTCTTGTTCCATCATCCACTTGTATATTTGGCAAGTAAATCAAAATCTGTGTATCTCAACATTGACAAATCTATAGGAAATATTTAACTGTATGTTTTTTATGTTCCCAGCTTTTATAAACTCTGCTCAAGGAGCACCTAACTGGTTTTGTAACAAAGGAATCTCCAAAAAAGGAAAGGCTCCATGTTTCCTGCATGAGGAGAAGCAAGGGCAAGCTGGAGTCACAGGGAAGCACAAGGGTCTCTCAAAAACCAAAAAACAAAAACCTAATCTCCTTATTATTTTTTCAGTGGGTAAGACAGAAATCTGTATCTTTGTCTGCTCTGCTTTCCCAGAAGCCTCAATTACCCCCCTTCCCTTCCTTCTCATTCCCAATCTCTCTTGCCTTAGATAAGCTACTGAAGAGTTTAAAACTATTTAAAATGGGTAAGTTACTATCATGTTGGGTCTCTCCCATGTATACAGGAGACACACATGTTATTACTAAACTTCTGTTTAGATTTTTTTCCCCATCAATCTGTCTGATGCTTGTCTGATTAGATCTAGAGAAGTATGGGATTATTTCCTTCATACCCAAAAACTTCCTTAATATCCTATGAGTAAAATGGTTTTCAATTTTTGGCATCCAAATCACTCTAATACCTTGTTATTCTACCTTGTAATTAACTGACTATGCTAATTTTCATGTGAAATGCACTAAAAATAAATATCCATTTGTTTATAGATGACTTTCAAAAGAGTTAAGATGAGGGCAGGAAAATAGGTCAACATATATTGTATACATTCTAAATATATCCTAAAATTCTTCATGCATCTTTTTCCTCCAACTCTATACAGCCACTGATATCAACTACTTCCTTTCTTTACACTTAATATTCTTGTTACGAAATTCTCAGAATCTGGCCAGCCCAAGCTTTTTGTCTTGACTTTTTCCTACTGGTTCAGCTCTTTGTTATATCGACCATTGTCAGAGATTGCTCCAGATTTCTAGTTACTGCTTAACCACCTAAGGAACACAAGAAAACCTCAGAACCTGCATAGATTATAGAAGTAGGAGGAGTAAAAAAACTCATTTTATCTACCTCACCATTGTAATTGTTGTACTTTATAAAAATGTTGGTGTTTTCTAATAGAGGGTAGGACATTTATTGTAAATTGACATCTTATTTTAACATAGATTAACATTAATGTAATTTCTGTGTTACAACATTACATTATCTTAAAGAATGTTGAATTTTAGTGTTATATTTTAAAGAAGTCAGGAGCAATTTGTCAAAACATAGGGAAATTATGGAAGATAAGTTATCGGCAGACTTTTAAATAGAATTGTTCATTTTTTTATTTACACAATAACAGATATACTAATTTCATTACCTTTAAGCATGTTAAAGTGATTTCAATAGTCATGTTGTTTGATATAAAAAGAATGATATCCGGGGCCTCCCCGGTGGCGCAGCGGTTAAGT
>PVIJ01000406.1:247407-282763 GCA_004024925.1 Scalopus aquaticus
TCGACGCCCGGCCGGGGAGAATCCCACATGGCGCGGCAGACCTCTCCTGCCTCGCCCGCTGCTCCCCTCAGCAGTGTATTTCTGATCTGCCTGTTCTGCTCCCTGCTCTGGCTCTGGTGAACCCTCTCGCCGCCCCACGCCTCTGGCCTGTACCCCAGCTTGTATGTAAAAATAAAAAATAAACCTTTAAAAAAAAAAAAAAGAATGATATCCTCTTTAAGACAGAAACCAACTTTTTTCTTCTTCTGTACTACATTCACTTCCCAAAACATCCAGTGTTGTGTGGACTACAAGTAACCATTCAATAAGTGAGTGAATGAATAGTACTAATATAGCATGTACTGAGAAAAGAGATGAGGAGTATCAAACAATGACAGAAAGGATTGTCAGGAGGAAGATAGCAATTGATTAGTAGATGCCAGAAACCATTCAATATTGCTCCCACATCAACAAAAGAGGACAAACACATACAGTGATTGATTTTTCCTTTTGTGCCATGTATTTCTAAAGCTGACTTCACATCACTTTTCGCCTTTAATGTTGGTGGTAAATGCAGAGGGGCACTTTTTTTTCTGTTCCTGCTAAAGGCAAATTAGCATCATTGCCTATTCAGGTCTCCTCTCTGACCCACTACCAAAGAGTGGCATCATTATACACAAAACAAATGTGTGGAGACACAGCAAGTGATATAAATGACTTCAATTTACATTAAAACACTTTTCACTATTTGGGTCACATATAGAAATACATTGAATTTCCTATTCCAGTTTTCTCTTATTTACATAGTGCTATCTGTATAACTCCATTAAAAATATAGATTTTTTTTTGTATATTCAAGAAACCCATTTACCTTACTCATTTTATAAACATCATGTGACAAGAGAAATAGCATTTGAACAATGCATGAGATGTTAAGAGCAGGAATAAGATTGAAGGAGAAATGGAGACTAGGAAAGACAAAAAAAAACTTTAGGAGTTCAACTAAGTTGTGAATGTGTGTGTGTGCCTGTGTGTGTGCATATGTGCATATGCACATGAGAATGTGTTTGCATATGTAAAAGAAAAACAAAACAAAACAAAACAAAACAAAAAAAACAATGGCTCTCCTTCAAAAAAAGTTGTTTTGGTCTTTGAGAGAAAATTGGAATCTAGCACTGTGGTATTAGACCTGCTTTTATAATTTTTCTCCAGGTAGGCTACAAAGAGTAAATTCACAGAGTGAAAACGTAAAGTAGGTATCTATCCACAACATAGTAAGTGAAGCAGAGTTGAATATATGTGATGAATTGAACTTTTACAAACTTTGTTTAAGAGAGAGCAATAAACTATTCACTTATTCGAAAAACATTTTAATTTTCATGCAAAAACCCAGTCATAGCAAAAAGCAAACAAATGCTACTGGAAATGTCAAAGCAAAGATTTCCTGACAGAAAGCAAAAGAGATTAAAACTATATAAATTAGAGGCATGATTAGGAGAAAGAGTGAGTCTGCACTGATCATTAAAGAGTGGTAACATGAAGCTATGCAGGAAGAATGAGAGATGAAGACCAATTCCTAGACTGATAAAACAAGAGTAGGTAACCAGTTGCTACTGGAGTACAGAACAAACTGAGTAGCACTTGCCACTAGAGATAAGTTGATAGATTGACGAAGATGAAGAGGCTGGTATTTTGCAGGTAGGCAGTTTGGTTAGATGCTGCTGGAATAGGTATTAGGTATTTCTCTAAACCAAGCAAATCTGACTGGATGATACTCAATTAGACAGCTGTAATCTAAGATTCATTGAGTAAACTATTTAGACAATAGTTTTAATCTATATGAGAAGAATTTTATTATATCATCAAAATATATGTATCAAGTGACTGTCACGTGCCTGGGTTTGTGCTCATTTAAATTAAGGAATACAGAAATAAAAAAGACCACCTAGTTAAGCAGAATAGATAAGGTGAGCACTGAAGTGACTATAGGAAGTATCAGAAGAAACAGGGGCCTCCCTGGTGGTGCAACGGGTTGAGTCTCAGCCTCTGAAGCTGTCGGCAGCCGATGCAGCATGAGTTCGATCCTAGGCCAGGGAGATTCCCACATGATGCACAGACCTCTCCTGCCTCGCCCACTGCTCCCCTCAGCAGTGTTCTTCAGCCAATCTGCCTGTTCTGCTCCCCGCTCTGTCTCTGGTGAATATTCTCACCACCCCACATCTCTGGCCTACACCATAGTTCTTGTGTGCATAAAAAAAAAAATAAATATTTTTTTAAAAAAGGAAGTATCAGAAGAAACATCTCATGGTTCTTAGAAATGGGGATTTCTATTTCTATTTCAATTTCTCATTTAGATGTGGCCTGAAAACGTATGTCCGAAGAGTCAAAAAACTAATGATATTTTGTTGGGGTAGGGAAATGAGGGGTTGGGGGGAGGTGAGAGGGAAGAAATGGAGAGAGGGGCTAACAACATATAATTTCTTATCTTTTTCCAACCTCATGACAGAAAAGATTAAAAACAAAGATCTGATTTCTGACATTACATGCCATTTGTACTTACTGACATAGCTTTATAAACACAAATAGTCCCTGTCATTATATATAAGTTTTTTGTAGTACATAGGCCGCCCACGAACTCTACCTTTGTCCCCAGTCTGTTCTGGAATTCACCTTACCATGTGTGAAGGAACATATAGTTCCTAGGGAGAAAGGAATATTTTGAAGAGAAGTCTTTAGTTCAAACTCTTTGTGTTTAAATTTATCCGTGCTCTTGACACAGGTGTTCTCTTAAGGGAAGTAGAGATTTATGTTCTTAAAAGCTCAATTTTTTTTTTATGAATTTCAACATTCTAGGTAAAAAGCAATATTACAGTGATAGGTTCAGCCAAGATAATAAGAACCACTGTCATTTTTTCTGTCTCCTCCTTCTCTTAGTTTTTACTACCTTTATTCATCCTCTCCCTTCTAGTATTTAGTTTTATAGTGCTTTCCTCTTCTTCTAATTATCATTTGCAATTAGACATAACCCTAGCTAAATAGCAGGTGGAAATTCTAAGCGCTGGTGTATATTTGCATGCACACAAGTATAAACACACACACACACACAACACACACAACACACACACACACACACACACACACACACACACACCCTGGGTTTCACCCCTCCAAATTTCTGGAATTTTGCAATTGTCATTCTCATACAGTTTCAGAAGACATGTATCTGTACCAGGAATCCTTTGTTTTCTCACTATTCCATGTTTGATTTATCTTTTTTTTTAAAGATTTATTTATTTATGCATCCAAGCTGGGGTAGAGGCCAGAGGTGTGGGGCGGTGAGAGGGTTCACCAGAGCCAGAGCAGGGAGCAGAACAGGCTGCTAAGGGAAGCAGAGGGCGAGACAGGAGAGATCTGCAGCACCATGTGGGAATCTCCCTGGCTGGGCATTGAACTCATGTCGCTGCTGCCGACAGCCACAAAGCACAGCGCTTAACCGCTGCACCACCAGGGAGGCCCATTTTTTAAGATTTTTTTTTAATGCATACAGGAACTGGGGTGTAGGTCAGAGGTGTGGGAGGGTGGTGAGAGGATTCACCAGTGACAGAGTGGGGAGCAAAACAGGTGGATCTACTGAAATGCACTGCTAAGGAGAGCAGCAGGCAAGACAGGAGAGGTCTGCTGCGCCATGTGGGTTAGCTCCCTGGCTGGGGATGGAACTCATGCTGCAGTGACTGGTGATAGCTTGATAGCACTGAGAATTTAACCCCTGAGCCACCAGGGAGCTGACTTTTGATTTATCTTATTGTACTCATACCACCGGCCCTCCACAAATTCTGTTCTTCAATTATGACAGGTTCTTATCAGTAAGAATTCACAAACTCTGAATTCAAACAAGTCACTTTTCTTATTAGGCTGTGCCACGTGATATTTGGGGAAGCAACTAAATTGGTAAGTCTCCACTTCACATACTTAATACTATGAATAACAGTATCCATTTTAGACATTTATTACTAAAAATTAATTGGGGTAATGGAGAAAATGTAGTGATCGCTACATAGCACCGCCTCTCCCCCCGTAAGCATCATCTGTTTTTTATCATCATCATCAGTAAAAATTTTTAAAAATTAAAATTTAATGAATAATTCTGACTTTCATTGAGTTCTTCTTGCTCTTTGTCATTATATTTTATTTTTCATCGCTTTGGCCATTCACATAAAATTTGTTTTATAAGTGTGTCATACCTAAATTGTATTCCAAATTGCCCCAGGTTACTGCAGAAAGCTCTCAGGGGCACTCTAAGATGTTCAAAGGAGTACTCTAAGATGTGTATAGGAGTACAGAAACTACTGTCCTCATACTTGTACTATGTAACTACCTCTTTTCAAGATTAGTATTTTAGCAGTTGCTGTCTTAAGGGCTAGTCCAGTTTTCTCACAGTTCTCAACATGAACCAGGAAATAAGGATGGAGGTCTCCAACCTGAATCCCTGCTCTCAGGCATTGTAATTACCACACATTCCATCAGTAAATAATTTCACTTACTTCAACAACAAATAATAGAAATATTTTTCTTTATATATTAATATATATACATTATTATATGCATTAACTTTTAAATCACTGTTAATTTGTTAAGGAATTAATGTGAGTTAAGATACTTGAAACTAATAGTCAAACAGAATTCTTAGATATTGTGTTTTGTTTTCTTTATTGACTTAGGGCTTCCAGAAAAAGATTACTGTGGGTGTCATGAAACGAGAAAATTTGGGATGTCTGCTGGAAGTGGTTTTCAATTCTCGCTGCTTATTAACATCACTTGGATAATTAAATATGAATTTAACCTCACCAAGGGGATTCAGCTATACCTGACAATTGAAAATTACCACCACATATAATCTGTTTACTAGATGACAAAAACAAAAGAAAACCTTCCTCCACAAAAAGTCTTTATTCCAAAATGATCTATCAAGATAACATTTTCAAGAGCGCTTATAACTAAATTCTCACCATTTTCTATTAGATGATTCCCCACTTCAGTTTTAATTGCATTTGATCTATCGAAGATAAGATTTATGTTAAAATTCACTTTTACCTTTAAGGAAAAAGCTGAGCTATCATAACAGAAATTCTCAAAGTAAACAATCTTTCTCCAGAAGAACGTGCTAAAATGCTGATTCTGGGCCTCCCTGGTGGAACAGCGGTTAAGCGCTGCGCTGTGGAGCTGTCAGCAGCAGCCATGCGAGTTCGACGCCCAGCCGGGGAGAATCCCACATGGTGCGGCAGACCTCTCCTGCCTCGCCCGCTGCTCCCCTCAGCAGTGTACTTCTGATCTGTCTGCTCTGTTCCCCACTCCGTCTCTGGTGAAGCCTCTCACCACCCCACATCTCTGGCCTGTACCCCAGCTGTATGTATAAATAAATAAATCTTTAAAAAAAATGCTGATTCCAAGACCCCTTTCTTGGAGATTCTGATGCATGTGGCATCAGGAAAACACATTAGAAAGTCTGGAGTAGAAAATACCTCCTAGAAATGTCCAAGAACTCCCCATGATATTAAAATAAGAAGTACTTCTAAAAATTAAATCATAAAACCAATAGGGAAAAAAAAACATTTGTCATTTAAAGGTTAAAAAATTTATATAGAATTTAAGATGATACATTTAATATATTTAAAGAAAATATCCCTCAGAATAATATTTGTTCAGTAGTAGAGGTTTATAAAGTAATAACTGATATGTACACCCCCAATGTTCATTGAAGAATTTTTACAATAGCTAAGAGATATAAACAAACCAGTGCCCACTGATTAATAAATAGATAAATAAAATGCAGTATATATACACAGTGGAATAATATTCAGCTCCAAAAAGGATCAAACCCTGCCATTTACAACATTATGGATGGACCTAGAGGAAACTAGGTCTGGTGAAATAAGCCAGATGGAGAAGGACACTGTACGATTTCACTTACATGTTGTATATAGAGAAACCAAATAAATGAAATAAAGAAAAAATAAACTTTTGGATTATAAAACCAAATTAGTCTTTCCCAAAAGAAAGGAGGAAGGAGAATGGATAAATTGATTAAAAGGGGTCAATAGTATGTTGACGGATGGAACTGGACTTTAAGTGCTAAACTTAATGTAGTGTACAAAATGTTGATTTATAATGATTCATACCTGAACATATTTAATGCCATAATGCAATTTTACTTCAGCAAAAATATTGTAAAAGAAATATAAAGATTAAAAATAAAGTAGTACCTAAAAGGTTGTCATTGCAATAGTTTGAGAGCTGCATGCAATCTTCCTAGCTGGATATTTGGTGATTTGACTAGTTGTACATTTAGTGCTGATGGTAATTTAGTCATGATGGTAATATATACCACAGACAATGGCAAACACTACAAATTAGGAAGAGGGTTTCCTTAAGTTCCAGTTGTTAAACATTTATGACCAGACCACTGGATATTTGGAAAAGCAACCAAAGCATGCTAAAAGAAAGAAATTTCCCCAAAAGCAGGATGGAAAATTATATCTACCTACCACATCTTTGGAGGTAGATGTAAATTAATGCATGAAAGTGTGAAATTGTTCAATGTACATGTTTTATAAGTCATTCCTCTTGCTCTATTTTCAGACACTGATAATTCAACTTCACATGCAAATTTCTTCTTAAATAATGTAACCCTATACCACCTAATATCTGCTTTACCTGATAACAACAGTCTTCAGTGTTAATGAGTGAACTGACATTTTATATTGCAGTGAAAATTCAAAAGCATTATTATAGCTTATTCAAAAAAATCCTGGGCATTGACAATATTTTCTACACAGGGGCTTAATGGTCAAGATATCATATAATGTTAATTTGTAACTAGCCAGTTAATCTCTGATAACACACTAGCCTCAAAATATACCTTTCTTCAGAGGCAATCCATCCAGGGTGATTAGCGAGCAGTGCTTCCTTAGACCATAGTAACTGCATTACAGCAACTTTACAAAAAGCTGTCCGAAATTAGCAATAGGAAAAAATTTTCCTTTGAGCATATAATTGTCAAATCTGTTAAATTTATATTTAAGATCATTTCTTTAAGGCCTTGGTGTTTTGCATTATATGGCAAAGGGGACATAAGTATATGCCATAACCACTGACACATGTGCCCCCGTGTCAACTCAGACACTGAAACACTCAACAGAAATAAAAAAAGTCTACATAAGCTCAAGTCTTCCAAATGCCAGGAAATTATTGATTAAGTACTTAGAATTTAGATACTTGAATTAATAAGATCAGCATTCGGTATAAAATATCTACCCTAAAGAAGTAGAACAACATCATTTGTCTACTTATTATTTCATCCCAGGGGGGCTACTGATTTGGTAAAGAAATTTAAAACTAAAACTCCTACAACGATGATCAGATTTATCATGTTCATTAGAAGAGATTACTACTAAAGATTTGTTAGAAGAAAACCCATTATAAATTGGGGATTCATAATAATGTATGATTCTGTTTCTAGCAATGACCTCTGGCGTGTATCTATAGATCCATGCGGATGGTTTCTCAGGCCTAATGATTTACCGTCATTGAGACAAATGAAAAAATAATCCTGTAAAATTATAATTACTTACTACTTTTTAATTTAGATAGGTTTTTAATGATAATGCTCTGTGAAGCTATATTCTTCTGATTCTAATGCACTATTTTCGACGACCTACTTCAAAAGCAAATGAACAAAACTGACTAGTGAAAATAGGAAAAATACATAGAAAGTCTAAATAAATGGAGCATTTTCATGAAAACTATTAAATTGATGGGTTAGATTAAAATGTCACTACCATTAAACTCAATTTAATAAATGCCAAATAAATACTTTAGCCATGCACTAAAGCCTTCATTAATGTTACTTTATCTGTTGGCATAGCTATTACCAACTGTTTTTGCATTTTTTGTACTTTTTATAATAAAAAGATTTACTTTCTTTGCATGATTGTAATTGTTATACCTGCTGATGAAACCAAATTCGGAAACCTATGGGTCTTGAGCTGGAAGGTTTTAAGACTGGGTTAACATTTTCCTAATTTCCTGAGACAGTTTATGTCTTCTTGGTCTTTTATAGACTCTTTTAAAACATACAATACATAAACACATCTTAGGGTACTTTCTCAGCAATCTAGGAAAAATGATTATATATATTTCATTATGTCAAATAACTATTTCAAGACCCAAGATATTCAATCTATCTATACGTAGCAACATTTGATTCTCAGGCTACCAGGCAAATGAAGATCATTTTGTTCAGAAGACCAGAGTGGAGGTCAGAGTGAAACCTCAGCAAGACTTAAAGAGTAGAGAAAGAAAAAGTGAAATGTGCTTTAAAGACTAATGAAATGTGTTTCAGTAGGAGCCACTGACAGGTTTGTCTGAATTGCAGAATGGGAAGTTGATTTACTTAGAGGTTGGGCTACCAATCTATATCTGGGGTTACATCTGAGAGATGGGTGTTTAATCTCCCACAATATTTATGATTTTTTTTGATCTCCTCTTAATTGTGTGCATTTTCTCTTCATGCACTATTTTTCCCCCATGGGAACACAGACCTTTATTTCACACACATAAACTTTTGTTATAATTTGTTCTACCAGTATTGCATATTAAGTTCCACAATTTTCATTTATGTTTTATCCATTAATATATGCCTTTCACTAGGTCCTTACATGTAAGCAAGAAAGATACAGAGTAATTTGAAGATACAGACTTTAACTGAATGCACAATAAGGAGACAATAAATGAATCTAATTATTTGAGCTTCCCAGTTACCACTAGTAGATTCTTTATATAATTTTTTTTGACAATATGTAATTTCTCCCCTTAGTTGTGGTCACTGTAGTTGTCCCACCACCAAAACATCCATGGTCCATCACCGTATGCCCTTGTGTTCTGTTCCCCACTCCCCCAACCCTGATTTTACCCCCATTCCCCTTCCCCCTCCATTCGTGGATGCCTCTTATCTATGGTCAGGTTTCAAGGTTTGTTTTTGTCTGACCCTTTGTTTTTTCTATAGTCCACATATAAGTGAAACCATCCTATATTTATCTTTCTCCTTATGACTTATTTCACTTAGCATCAACTCTTCCAGCTCCATCCATGTTGCAACAAATGGCATGTGGCATGAGTTTATCTATTTTAATCACTGAATAGTATTCTATTGTCTTCAGGTACTTTAAAACTATACTATAAGGGCCTCCCTGGTGGCACAGCAGTTAAGCGCTGTGCTGTGGAGTTGTCAGCTGCGGTGACTCGTGTACGAGTTCAACGCCCAGCCGGGGAGATTCCCACGTGGCGCTGCAGATCTCTCCTGCCTCGCCCACTGCTCTCCTCAGCAATGTATTTCTGTTGATCTGCCTGTTCTGCTCCCCGCTCTGACTCTGGTGAACCCTCTCTCCACCCCACGCCTCTGGCCTATCCCAGCTTGTATGCATAAATAAATAAATCTTAAAATAAAATAAAACTATACTATGAGCTGCCTATCTTTTTGAAAGATTTTTATTTTTTCTTCATTAATATAATTTATCATTATCTCTGTAATATTTCCTGTACCGCTGTTTCTTATTTCACAGTCACCACTATATTTTTATATAGTTTTATTAGAATACCTTTTACATTTAACCTGTGTATTTGTGTCCAAAGTGCACACCTTAGTAAATATATTAATTCATTATCACCCCTCTAAAAACTGAAAATTCTCCCTTTTAATAGAAGTTCAAGTCTTGCCATGCTGTTTGATTTCCAAATCTGTATTTATTCCTTTTTTTAAAGATTTATTTATTTATTCATACAAGAGCTAGGTTGGAGGCCAGAGGTATGGGGGGGAGTAAGAGGATTCACCAGAGAGAAAGTGGGGAGCAGACCAGTTGGATCTACTGAAATACACTGCTGAAGGGAGCAGTGGGTGAAACAGGAGAGGTCTGCTGCACCATGTGGGAAGCTTCCTGTCTAGGGATTGAACTCATGCTACAGTGGTTGCTGATAGCTTCATAGTGCTGATACTTAACCCCTTGCACCACCAGGAGGCCCATCTATTTTTATTCCTTTGTGTAAATTCCTTCTCTACTTCTACCATGTATTAGGAATTAGTCCCCAAAGCTAGCCAGAATGTAGGACTTACCTCACGTAGTTTTTTCCTTTTAGAATCACAAATTTTATTATGTGTTGTTCAGTGTCAGAAAGTAGTCGTCTCATATATTTTGTCCAGTCACAAAATTGTTTATGGTGGGGAATAAATGCCAGGTTCTGTAACTTGTCATTTCATTATGGTTTCAATCTTAGTTTGAAACTAAGTTATATTGAGGTCAAATAAACATTGCCAGACGCTTGAAATAAAAAGAAGTAGAGAACTATAGTATCCTTAAAAGCTTGCCTTTACATTTTTAAAGATAAATGATAATTAAAAGTCCATATAAAAGTGAAAAGTACATCAATCCGATTGGGTGGTTAGTGATTTAATGAAAGTCATTGACATTTAAGAAACTAACATCACACATTTGTGAATAATAAATATTTTGATGATATTATGCCCCTCACATTGTTTTGGGGCTTGGTTAAGTAAAACTGAAAGTTTGTTTTAGTGACATTGGGGTGAAATGTAAATTACCAGCCAAATGAATCAAGGGCACAGAAAAGAAGAAGGTTTTAGAAATCATAGACAATCAACCTTACGAAACACTAAGAATGATAATTTTCCCCATGCCATTGTGCTGTAGAATTTGAAAAGAACCTACTGGATATGGTAAATAAAGCATACTTCCATTCCTGTACTATTCAGGAATTATTAAAGCAAAAACAAAGACTAGAGAATCGAGAGGGAATTTGGGCAGAATAGTATGCTTGAATAAAAGATTTTTGAGTTATTAAATTATGATCTAGTCTATCATAAACATACTTAGATATATTATCAAAATATGCAAGGAGATTATATTCAATGTGGTTAGCACTGTCAGTATTCAAAGAGATTTACTTATATATCTTTTTAAAAATTCATGTCAAAGAAAAACTAATAAAATATTATATATTGCATTGAGTGATACAGAGTAAATGATGTAAATGTTCAAGAGAAATCAAGTTGCAGCTTTTTGAAACCATATCAATCTGACCAGCGTTATAATGTATATAGAACAAGTCAGACAGACACAAATAAAAACCCAATAAAATAAACTACACATTCATAAGAATGAGAAACAAAAGGAAGCGTAATAGTATTGAAAACACACAAGTGGATATTAAGTCTGTAATAAATTTTGGTTTACATTTTAATGGAAGAAGAAAGTTCTAACATATATTGAGTAGTCAAAGAGTAAAATGGGGGGGGGGGAGAAGTAAGTTTAAGATTTGCAAGTAATTTCTTGTCCTAGCTTCTTATTCTTTATTTACTACAATAAGATTTATGGTTCTGCTGAGAGATTCTCTACCCAAGGTACCACAGAGCATTTCTGATGACAATTTAAGCATCTGACCCAGGAAAGGAGGACAAACAAGATCAATATTAAAGAACTATGGTGTTCATTTTTTAAGACGCGTTTCAACTTACATAAAGCAAAAATGATCACTGTGGGTAAGGAATAAATGAATGTTGATAGGCTTACATAAAAGCACTTTTTTTGTTGTTGAAGATAGGCACCTTTGTTTGTTCTATTTTGTTTTCACAAGGAAATGGATTTTTACCATAAAGAAATTGGAGGAGGGAGTAAATGTCATATCCCAAATAACAAAAAAGAAAATTGGGGAACTACTGCACATGTAACAGCACACGAAGACACAAAAGGAATTATAAACATATAAAAAGGAAATTGGTGTATTTAAAATGACAATATTAAAGAGAGATATAAAGGCTATAGGAAATAGGATTTAAAAAAATGATTATATATTTGTTAAATGAGCTGTTGTTAAAGCTGATACAGAGTTCTATGTCATGAGCAAAAACAATGCCTAAGAGAAAGGAAGAATACAGAGGAAAATGAAAATTTTCATCTAAAAGTATACCACTAAAAAAGCCATGTACGTTCAATTATTAACAACAAAGTAGGAGTAAGATATTTCTCAATGGAAGAGAGAATAAAAGAATCCCCATTCCAAATGTTTGGGAGCAAACTATAGAAACTATAGACCAGCAATCTGGAGAATACATCCAGATGAGTGAAGTTTGGGAATCAAAATAAATTCAATGGGAGAAAATTAAGTGGGATGCAAATCTGCGTACTGCATGTTTAAGAAGCTGGCATAAAATAATTATTGAAACTTTACTAGCAATGTAAGTACACAAATGCATGTACTTGTCTTCAGATAATTCACTAAAGGAAACTGCCTAAAACTTATTTATCTTAGATCATATAGTTCTATGCTACAGAAAATGAATTTTCATAGCCTAGTAACTTGATGAGTACTTGTGTCAGTCAAGAATTTTTTTTTTCTTTATGATACCTTAGGCATAATCACTGTTGTCATAGATAAAATCTCATAAATGCAGCACTTAAGAAGACCAGGGAGTTAATTTAAGTCAAGGTTGTTTTGTTTACTGGAATAGGTTCAAGGTAAGTCCCTCTAAGTTGACCTTGACAATACATAATAATAAATTCAAACCTCAAAAATTTTAAATTATTCAACTATTTTAATGTTGTTAATAATGAATGCTAATAAGGTGGATGTTTGCTTAAGCCACTGTCCTTTTTTTTAAGTGTGGTATATTACTGACAACGTAGTATTTAGAGTTAGTAACCAATTTAATAATAGTCTTAAAATATTACCTTTCAGATGGTGAACAGATGTCAACCTTCTATATGAGAAGACTCAATTTATTAGTTTGCTAATTCTTACTAAATTAAACAAATAATTCAATAAAATTTTCATCTAGATTTAAATAGAAAAATAATCTCTTCAACTTGACAAGATTAAGTTAAATGCATAAAGAAAAGTAAAAAATAAGTCACATAATTTTGAAGAACCATTTGGATGGTTCTACTTTATCATATTTCAAAACTCATTTCATGAGTTTGAAATAAAATATTTTAGGTGATTAACACTGAGGGTATTTTTCTGCAACAGACTTGTGCTACAAAATGTGCTTAAAGAATATTTTTACTAAAGGGAAATGGTACTAGGTGAAAGTGACTCCAAGAAGGAATGGAGACTATCATAATGAGAAGATACAAAAGAATGCTTTCCCGTTTTATTACTCCTTTATAAGAGTGAACATGTACTTAAACCAGTAATAGTAACTTTAAATATTTAAAAAAATTGAAAAATATTATCTGATAGAACAAATAATAATACTGTAATGAAATTGGTGACTACTCCATCAACCCGAGTTCATGGATGTCTGTAATGTGTATTATAGATTTGCAGTATGAATGAAAAGTATGCTTCTTCATGATAGTAGGATAAACATGTTATAAAATAGATTTAGCTAAGAAAAGATAGTCTCTTCAGGATCAGATCAAAATACTAATGGAAAACTATAAAATGTCACAAAATACAGTTCATCACCTATGGAAAACTGAAATTCAAGATAAAACACGGCAGTGCAACCAACCCTAGTGCAAATGTTGACTACACTGTGTGGTTTAAAGTAATTGTTCATCAATGCAGGAAAAGGTATTAGAAAACACACCATATAAAACATTCCAAATGAAAGAAAAGCTTAAATATAGATCAAAACATTAAAATATTTAGGGGAAAATATAGCAGAATCCATTCATGACTTTAAGTTTCTTAAATCAGACACACAAAGCACATTTTATAAAAGTTAAATTTAGTTTCAATAAAATTTAAATTTTTGATGTAAACATAGTGCTACAAACAAAAAAAGTCATCTCATGCACAGACCAGAAGACCATGCTTGCAATGTATTTAACTAAACAGTAATATGTATAATATAAAAAGAATTCTTAACACTTTGTGGTCCACTCACGTATTAGTATGTGTTTTTGTCACCAGTATCAGGTGGCCGCTCATGTATTAATATGTGTTCATTTAGTCTCCAATTTTTCACACCACGATGGATTTATTTGGAACTATTAGAAGCTATTTCTTTGATCATACTCAGTCTAGAAGCTTCACACATTGTTTTGGTGAAAGTGTAAGGTGTTCTATGAGAGATATTACAGTTTTTTTAATATTACAGTGGTTCAGGAGTTGTGTGTGTTTTATTGAATGCTTATACCATTCATGCGGTAGCACAGAAAATGGCAGGCCCCAAGGGCTGGTAAATTTAAAGGGCACCAGCACACAAAGTGTTAATAATCAATTTAAAAAATCAAATAGAACAATGGGTAAAGTTAAAACCAAAAAATCATAGAAATTAAGTAGAGAGTACAGATCTAAAGTATGCTCAAACTTCACTTACTGTAAGGGAGACATAAGTTAAACAATCATGAGATACCATTAATAGCTATTTGGCAAAAAAAAATTAAATTTGATGGTACCAAGTTTTGGGAAGACTGCAGAACAATAAATCTCATACAGTGGTGAAGGAAGCTTGTCTTGACAAGCACTTGAAAAAACAACTTGAGGGCCTCCCCGGTGGCACAGCAGTTAAGCGCTGCCCTGTGGAGCTGTTGGCAGCAGCAACGCGAGTTCGACGCCCAGCCAGGGAGATTCCCACATGGCATGGCAGACCTTTCCTGCCTCACCCGCTGCTCCCCTCAGCAGTGTATTTCTGTCGATCTGCCTGTTCTGCTCCCCACTCTGTCTCTGGTGAACCCTCTTGCTGCCCTGCCCTGCACCTCTGGCCTGTGCCCCAGCTTGTATGCATAAATAAATAAATCTTAAAAAAAAAAACAACTTGAAAATAGCTGGTTATTTTCAATTACTTGCTATACCCTAGGAATCCTTCTCTTCATTGAGTACCTTATACTCTTAGTACTAAAGAAAGTCTCATCCACATGCACAATTAGTCACAACAGAAGTGTCTTTATTCTAACATCATCTATAACAGAGGAATACAGAAATTCCCATGAACAAGATGAGGGTAAACTGTGATAGATGATGGTATAACGAAAATGTTGGCATGGAAGTAAAAATATAATGTTGCTGCAAAAAGAAATTTCAAAAAGATACAATTTTTACCATTTACATAAAATTTAAGTTCATGCAAACAATGCTACTTATTGTTTAGGAATACATTTTATACTTTAAGCATATATTCATGCATGGAAATGGTAATTACCAAAATAAGAATAGTTGCTATATTTAGGAAGGATAAAGTGGGAATAAGAAAAAAACAAAATGTAATATTTTTTCTGAAAAAATAATTAGAAGGAAGAAAAATATGTCAAACTGAAAAAATTTGAAAACATGGGTTGAGAGTTTACAGGCATTCATTATAGTATTTGTAATTTTTCTTTGTACTGGAATATTTTCAGAATAAAATAAAATAAAAGATGTATTAGACCTCCATTATAAAAATGAAAGATGGAGTAATTTAAACTGACCACCTTAAATATTTTTGAAGACATTAGAGAGCTGGGAAAAAAAAAAAAAGTGGAGGTGGAGTGCATGTTATTGCCAAAAATCTAGTGGAGAAGAGAGCTCAGGAAGAAATCCAATGAGGTTTATTTTATTTTTTTTTATTTATTTATGCATACAAGCTGGGGTGCAGGCCAGAGGCGTGGGGTGGCGAGAGGGTTCACCAGAGACACAGTGGGGAGCAGAACAGGCAGATCAGAAATCCACTGCTGAGGGGAGCAGCGGGCGAGGCAGGAGAGGTCTGCCGCACCATGTGGGATTCTCCCCGGCCGGGCGTCGAACTCACGTTGCCGCTGCCGACAGCTCCACAGCGCAGCGCTTAACCGCTGCGCCACCGGGGAGGCCCCCAATGAGGTTTATTTTTAACCTGGAGATATTTACTGATATGGAGAGTAAGTTCAAAAGGTTGAGCAACATTTTTTTATTATATAGATATAATTTCAAACTAACAGAAGTTTCAAAAATAAAATATTCTATATGTACTTGTATATACTTTAGCCGATTCAGTTATAAACATTTACATTATTTACATACATGCACATTATTTTTTTCTGAAATATGTATATAAGTCAGTATATGTCTCTTCATCTTTAAATATTTTAGTACATCTATCCCAAGAATATAGATATTCTTTTAGATAATGACAATGCAGGTAACATTTTCAGTGCCTTTAACATGGATACAATACTTTGATCAATTTTATCATTTGACCAAATAATGTAATTTATAACACTTTCTCCAATCAATACAGTATTCCCACCAAAGATCAGCTAGTTCAACTACCTCTGAGATCTCTTTAGTGATTTCTTTAATGTTCCTATTAAGTTTCATAAACTTCATCTACTACAATATTAACATTTTTGAATAACAATATCCTCCTCATTTTAAATAGACATATCCTTACTTTGGTTTTGTCTTCTGGTACTTAGTCATTGCATTCTCAAAGTACCATTTAAGTGACTTACCACAGTCAGCTGGAGTTCATTGTCTTCCTGCCACTTGCTGGCCCTGCAGCCTCTGCCTCCACCAATCAATAGCTGATGCACTGGTTAATCAATATAGGCATATTGCTAAAAAAAAAAAGGACATATTAATAAAATACAGCTTACATTTAAAAATGCAAACTCATTATTTAAATACAGCACAATATTTGCACTGAGAAACTCCTTTCATGGTTTTGACTTTGTTACTCTATACTCCACTAGAGCTATGCTTTGGAATTTGCCAAAATAAGACAATCTGTAATGAATATGAATTGACTATGAATATGAAATGATTAAACAACAATCATATCACAGTTTAACATCAGGTTTTTTTTCCTGATAAATTGACCATTGTCAAGACATTGCTTCATTGATATGAAACCAAGATTTATTTTAGACATCATTTTTAAGGTTTTTTTTCCTAGCTGCTAACCATTCTACAATGTACCAGACTGCCCTTAGCACAAAGAATTATCTGGCCCCAAATATGAACAGTGCCAAAGGTTGAGAAATCATGTCTTCATAATTTCTTTGACAATCTTGCCTTCTTTTGAAAACCCTATATAGTGGTTTTATCTATATTTTTAATGTTGTGTATATATTTTTTCTCTGCCACCATTTATATTCCTTGTTCCTCCACCCTACTCCTTCTTAATTTCTGAGCCCTTATAGTGTTTATTAGCGGCCACTAGTTCTTATATTTTATTTTATCCAATCATCTGATATGTAGAATGTCCAGTATTTATACTGTTCTAACTTGCTTTACTTTGCATAATTCTCCCAAACTTTCTCCATTTTGCTGAAAATTGCTGCATTTCTTGCTAGGGTTAAATGGTAATTCCAGAGTATTGGATATACCACATCTTCTTGATACAGTGTTCTACTGAAGAACATCTAGGTGTTTGCATGGCCTAACTACAGTAAATAAGGCTTCTATGAACATTATAGAACATATAGTGTTGATTGGTTGGTTGGTTGGTTTTTGCATTGATGGTTTCATATTTGTTGACTAGATATCTAAGAATAGAATTTCTAGGTTGTGTGGGATTTCCATTTTTAGTTTTTCAAGGTAAAGCAAGATTGCTTTCCATTATGGTTGCATCAATTCACATTCCATGAACAGAGTATTAGGGGGTCCTCATTCTCCACAGCCTCTCCAGAACTTGCTGTAGTTATTTTTAAATGTGCCATTATCACAGGTGTGAGTTGTATCTCACTGAGGTTTCAGCCTACATCTCTTTTTTAGCAGAAATGGTGAACTCTTTTTTTTTTTCATATATCTGTTGGCCTCTGGATATCCTCTTTGGTGGACTGTCTGTTCATATCTGCTGCCCACTGATTACTTTTTATTTTTGAATTGTGTGAATTTTTTCTGTATCTTGGCTATTAACCATTTTTCAGTTAGATATTATGTGACTGTTTTCTCCAGTTCAACAGGATCTTCTTTTAATCTTGTATTTTCTTTCACTGTGTAAAAGAAACACTTATACTTGAGGAAATTCCAGGTTTTTTTTTTTAGTTTTTATTTTCCTTGTCATTAGTGTTGAGTCTACAAAAATATCTTGGTTGTTGATGCCATGGAACATATTGCCAATGTTTTCTTCTGTATATTTTATTGTCGTAGGTCTTGTATTTAAATCTTTAACCTACTTGGAGTTAATTTTGTATATGGAATTAGAAAGTGATCACAGTTTTTTAATGGACTATATGTATCATAAGGAAACTTTATGCCTTTTTGACTGACTTAGCATATATAATATTAATAAATGGTAAATATTTATAATAGGAATTAAAATAAATATATAACCTCTGTGTATTGATCTCGTAAGTGATTTTTTTTTGTTTGGTTTTACTTCTTATTTCTGAGAATAATAGAAATTTCCACATCATCAAGATTCAAATTCTTAAACCATATACTTTTTGCTTCCTTTTTCTTATCCACAATGTTGTAAGTTGCACCAAATCTAGAAATGAATTGAATGTAGTTGTAACACTGAGTATCCACTTCGCAGACATGACTTTTAGCTTAAATCTCATGAGTGCTCTATGGAGACAGCACGATCAATCGCAAAGCTATTTTTTTTTTTCAGGGTTGTAAACTCATTTGCTTGAAAAAGAACATTATAATGAGAAAAGAAAATTATATAGTTGCCTTGGAGTATGTTTATATTTTCTCAATTTATACATTGGAATTTCTTAAATAAGGGAAAAACTTGAAAGGTAGGATAACAGTAATAGTTTGTATAAAGCATTTGTTTACATAAAGTAGAGCAAACAGGCGACCATGGTTACTTTACTGAGTGAATGAGGGTTTTCACGAAGGGTAATACCTCTCAAGAATCTCCTTTACTTTCTTTCCACTCCAACTGCTCCTTATATGCATTTGTGTGTATGTCTGTGGAGTGTTTGTGTATGTACATTTGGGTAAAAGTCAGGATTCTCCAAAGAAACAAGCATTGACAGAGAGGGGTGGGGTATATAGAAGAAAATAGGTCACATGATCACAAGAGCTGACAAAACCTGAACTTTGTAGGACAGACTGGCAGGTCTGGAAATCTGTGCATGATTACTAATTAGAACATTAAGGAACATTCTCTCTTCTCTGAGAAACCTCAGTTTTTGCTCTTATGGCCTTCAACTGATTAGATGAGACTCACTGACTTTATCAAAGTTAATCTTCACTTAATACCAACTAATTATCAATGCTAATCACATCTACAAAATACCTTCACAGCAATATTTGGACTAGTGTTTCAGCCAAACAAGCGAGTATCACTATCTGGCCAAATTGACATAAAATTAACCATCACAGTATCTATAATTGTCCAAGCATTTTTTGCTTTAAAATTATCTGTATGTCACATATGCCCACAGGAAAAAAAGTATGATTATCTGAACATTTACCTAAACATAACGAAGCTCCTCTCTGGTCAATTTCCTATTGCTCTCAATTATTCAACTCAATTTAAATGAGGACAAATGAAATACCAATATAAGTTGACCTGTTTAGGGTTTCTATTTTGTTTCATTTATTGTGGGTCCAATATAAAATACAAAATTTATGCTTTTGACCATTTTTAAATGTTTAATTTAGAATTTTTTTTAACTATTAAACTGAATTTTATGCAAATGTTTTACAGTCTAGCAAATAGCTTTGAGATTGTCTAGGTCAGGAATTAGAGAATTAAAACTCACTAACCAAATCCAGTCAGTCATCTGTTTTGTAAATACACTTTCATTGGAACACAGTCATGCTGGTTTATTCACATACTATCTATTTCTGCAAACTCAAGTAGTTGCAACAGAGGACATATGACCTGGAAAGTCCTGAATAAAGAAATTATAGTTATCACTTATGACAACTGAAATATTGAAATTGATAGTCAAAATACATGGGCTCTGAAAGGGAGATCTGCCATTAACTAGTTGTGACAATTGAAAAGTTCAGTGATATTGTGGTCTTCACTCTCCTCAAATTGCATATATTAGATTAGCTAATTTCTACAATGCCTTCTCACTTAACCATATATTTAGCAGAACATTTAATTCTCCTGTGCAGTTTACTACTCCTGCTCTACCGATTGTGCCTTAGTTCCTTATTCCTCAAGTCTTTAGAGAATGAATAACCTATTCCTAAATACAAAAATCATAATGCAATCAATTAGCATTTAAATTATTCATTGAAGTTTACAATACCAATGAGTTAAATACATAAAGTTAAAGTTTAATATTCTATAATTATCTTAATTTAAAATGTTTATCATAGCTATATCCCTATGCCAATGCAATTCCTCTGTTTAACAAGTGCAGCCATAGATAAAAACAAAGAATCAGGATATCTAAGGTTGAGAATTATTTCAGATTTTTACCCTGCTTCTGGATCAGTCAGACCACACAGGTTTCTGTTTGGTAAGCTAACAGGCAATATAAGTGAGCTTACGAAACAAAAGGCCCTCTCAGTGGTGCTAGAAGAGGCAAGAATGAGAAAGGATCATTGATAACATGGGAAGCAGATCCTTTGTAAAGAATTTAAAAAGAAATAGAAATCTAAAAAATTGTGAGGCTACAATTTTTATTCTCATGTTTTCTTCAAAAGAGAATGCCATCAAGCCAAAAATGGAATGGTTATAGAGATGGGAAGCCACAGGAAGAGGGACAATGGAAGGAAAGCATGTAGCATTTTCATTTAATTTGAGTTTCCAGTTAATAGCATTCAAAGATACTGAAGTAACATCTAGGTGGAGACATAGATACATGGTTAATGATGGTGATTTCTCACATGTCATGGGAAACAGAAAGATGACGGAGATGAGAGAAATTAAACACTCTAATTTGCAAGGAGAAAATAAGAAAACACTAGATCAGAGAAGCAGTTATTTCTCTCTGACAAGATGTAAAAGGTGAATATATAATACAAACAAACATCAACTCCCATGCTTGCAGTGTGTATAGTTTTTTTTTTTGTTTTTTTTTTTTTACTATTCAACAACAAACATGAAAACATGAAGCACTGTAAGAACTTGATAGCCTGGTAATCTGCCATTAGTCAGAAAATTTTTGAAACACTATTATTCAGTTACATAGTTAAGGTATTTGCATGAGTAATACAGAAACTTTTATGTTTTGGCAATACGTTGTATTCAAGTTTCTTTAAAAATAAAATATTATTGCCAGCTGTTGATTCTATTAATTTGAATGACATGTAAAAACTACATACAACAAATATAAGACTTATCAAGGTGGGAAAGGACTTATAGAACATTTACCAACATCATGTATTTATTTATTCATGCTCTATGGGATCAAGAAAATTTTCCAAATTCCCACAGATAGACAGGTCAACTGGAAGCCCATCTCCATGTTATTTCATTTATAAAGTCCTTGAATACACTGCCAGTTGGCTATCAAATCTAAACTACAGAACAGGTTTAGGCAAAATATTCTAAATAAATTGTACATTCATTCACTATTTCTTCTATAACTTTAAACAATGAAGAGATGATATCAATAAAATAATCTTCCCTCCATCTTTACTCACTTTATAATACATGTGGTGTGTGAATTGATAGTAGGGATGGGTAGCGGTCATATTCTAATTAAGCCATCAGATCAAAGTTTCAACATTAATGGTTTAAAGCAATGCTTAGGTCAGCAGGAAAAAGTTTTCAAAAATTATGGGAATACATACTACAGAATCATTTATTTTAAATTTGAACTGCGGTCAATCACAGTTCACGACTGACATTCAACGTTAAGAAAGCATCAAAGTCTTCGAGAATTTTACTCTAGTTTTTTTTTTTTCCCCTAAGACTACTAAACACTGGAGTAAAATTAAAGAAACTAAAGTTAGAAAGTAATCAACACTGTGTTTTCTCTTTTAATTGAAAAGGAAAATGCAGTTCTGGTTCAGCAACTGTGGCTTAGAATTCCTTTTAATTCCTCTCCTCACTCCTTTCTTTTCAACAAGATTCTTCATTTAGTTGTGGAGATAGCTCGTAATGCAAGCTTGAGTTAACAAACAAAAAAGGCATTAAAAAGGCAGTGCATCCTCATTTCTGATATCAGAATTATATTTTTCTTTATTCAAATCAGAACAAAAGTCTTTCCCTTTTCCGGAAATAAGGTTATTATAATCTGTCTTTGTATGTTCCTTAGGATTACCTAGATATTTTCTTCCCAGTTCATTAACTTCATAGTAAGTATTCTTTTTGTTTAATGATTATTCATTTTACCACAGATGAATGTTTTATCTTGATAGATAACTTTAAAAATTAGGCCTTTTAACATCTCTGGGTTTTTGTTCAATATTTTTAAGAGCAAGTTTTCCTTTCTATCAATCAACTTCCTATACTTCTTCCCCACCAAAGGGGGAAAAATATAGAGAAGAGATGCATGAAGGTCATCACTGAAGAGTCATAAACCATCGTAAATAATGTCAGAACTATAATTTAATTAGTGTCCCATCTGTCACTTTCTGTTTGACGAGCACTAAATGTCCAATTATCATTTAATATCTGCTCTAATCAGTTCTGGCAAATTTTGCAGGCACACAAGAGATGACATTAATAGATGAAAGTGAGGCTACTCTGCCACATTATCAGAAAGAAATCTTGAGCAGTACTGACTTACAATAAGGAAAGGAGGATATTTTTCTGATTAGTGGTAACATTTTATATCAAAGATGCTGTGGGGTGTCTAAAAATGAATTCGCTTTGTTCTCACAAGAAGTTAATGGAGAAGAACCATTTAGGAATCTTTAAAAATTATGTTTATGGATTCTAAAATTAAAAGTTAAAAAGCCATTTTTAACTCAAACACTTTGATGCAATGTCTCTGAACACTATGCATTTCTAGATTAGCCATCTACCTCTTAAAAGCTTTTTTTTTTTTTTAAAGAATAGACATTGTTAGGGTTCATTGCATTCATAGGGCATTTTATAAGCAAAGAATATGTTGGGTCAGTTTTGGACTTTTGTACAGTAAGAAGTGATTTAGTAAGGGACTCTACTTAAAAAGATAATACTACCTATTTCAGTTAATTATAGAGTAGTGAAATAAATTATATAGTAGTGAAGTAAACTCCTACAGAGTTACTTCCCACTGCCAAAAATTACATCAGCATCCCATTTGTGGCTACTACTGTTCATTTTGGTTTAATTAAAATTGGAATGATAACCCAAAGGCTTTAAACTGTATGATATCATTAAAGACATGTAACATCCATGCACCACTTCTTATCATTATTATCATATTTTGCCCAGTGAATCTGCCTTATATTTCTCAACTTCTAAAATGAGAAATAATAAAATTTGATTATTGATTGAAAAGGTGAAAACCATCAAGAAATTTCACATTTTTTCAGAAAATAATTTTAACAGAAGAGCTTACTTAAAAATATTAAGGCCTAGATACCTGATTTTGGAACTTTTTTATTACTTCTTCTTATAATGTTTTAGTTAATTATAAATATCTATTCAATCAGAATTTAGCAGGAAGTATATATAAACTAGATATAAACAAAAACTGAACTATATTTAGCCAACAAGGAACAATATTAAATACTGATCATGTGCTTGGTGTTGTAACCACTGAAGAACTGGTTAATTTAGATTCAAAAATAGTGAAAAATTGAGTTTCTATTATAGGGTATTGGTGAGTGTATTTTGGAAAAAAAAATAGAGAGAGCTTTAGATCATACAGGTTTTCTGGATAAGCTGAGGAAGCAAATACCTGATCAATACTTGCATATTGTGACACACAGTCTATTCACTGTAGTCCTTTCAGTCAAACTTTCCTCCAGTCACACCCATCTTCTTTTGTCTATTAATGCATGGCAGAATGGAAAAGACCCAATAATTCATGTCTGTCTGCCTAAAACTTAAGCAAAAGCAAAAATCAAAAATTTAAACAAACCTTCATCTATCCCCAAATGTAAATGTTATAGTTATATGAGAGATTAAAGTAACTTCCTATTGATTCAAAATTGAATAATAGATTTTTCTTAATACACAGTTTCATTAATGATCAACAAAGGCTTTCCTTGATTGGCTTTTTCTTTGAATAAAACAAATATTTCATAGAAAATTCGGGGTCCAATCTCTATTTTCTTCCTAATGAACTGACTTGTACCTCCACGAGGGACTCTCCACACACTTAAACAAAATGCTCTCAGAAAAATGAACTCCATATGCTATCTACTAGTTGCTAATAAGACGAAGAAAGGTTTTTGACAGATCTCTCCAGTGAACATCACTAGAGACTGATAATCAAGCTCCTTGCCTCATACTATACGTTTGAATCATATTTCTAGAGGGAAAAGGAAATGTCATTACTAATACATTCATGTTTCTATAAAATTGACTGTGATTGGGCTGACTGATTGTAATTGATTTCAGCAAAAATTTATCAATCTGTTGTTCTTCTGTTTGATTCCTAATTATTCTTCCCACCTCAGAACACAATTTGACTTTAGAGAATGGAATCTTACTTTTGCACAACTATTGAAGAGGAAGACAGGGACTGAACATCACTGTACAGGAAGGTGAGTTTTCATTAGACCATCCCTGCATGTATCAGTTGATCTATAACTTGTAAAAAATCTGTTGATAGCATGAGTCATAACTTTGCCACATTTTAAAAGTACTAGCAGGGAGATCATGAGTTGCAGTTTAAGGGAGTTTTATTGAACAAAATACAAGGAGCGTCAAAGAGCAAATTTAAGCTCCCATGTAATCTATCCCCCTAGGAATGGATCACACATGAGCCCTTTTCTACAAGATGGAATAATATTGATCCAAAATGCCACCTTTACATTGTATGCTTCAGAGAGCAGCCTCAATTTCAAAGAATACAGCAATACTCATTAAAAAATTTCTAGGCTCTCAATCTATATCAATGAAATATGTTTATTTAAGTGGTTGGAGCCAAGGAGCTCATTAGGCTAACTCATCAGTGTTTGTTTATGTCTCTTAAGTCAGTATAAATATTTATTCCAAATGCCTTCAGGAACTAGTAGAGGACATTTTCTTGAATAGGAAAAAGAAGACATGGGTTTCATCCTGCCTCGGAAGGCACTTTGGATACTTTTGGTTTAATGCCGGAAGAAGCATCACCTGTACAAGCAAAGAAGAGCTGTCAGACCTACAGGCTTCATAAAGACAACTCTGATTCCTCTGCTATTTTATTCACTAATTTACATGCTCAGATTCTCAGTGTTGATTGTCTATTCATCCTTGACATAGGACATTCACTTAGGACTATTGATAGATGTATCACTTACAGGAAATTAGAGAAATTATCGATGGTAGATTGGAGAGCTGCAAACTCCTAGGAAGGGGACATGTGGAACCTGCTCTCTCTGGTCTAGGTGGACCAGGGACTGGTGACATGATGAGAAGAATGAAGAGGGCCAAGAAGCTTTAAAAGAGGTCAGAGAACTTTGCTCAATCACTTTGTATTTCCCTCCCTCTGAAAATGACCAAATCATCTCATAATCAGAGCACATTCACTTCAATTCTGTTAAGGCTTTACCTACTAATACTAATTAAACATATATTTAAAGTAGTAAGCAAAAACAGATAAAGTGCCAAGAGAAAGCATTTCTCAATTTTCCAAAGTTCTGTGAACTTTAATTAAGATCTCTGAAAAATCCATATCATTCTGTAAATTTACTCTTTTCACTTAATGACTTGAACTTTGTGTGATTATTAACTTGCAGAAGGGAAATCCTGCAACAGAGAGAGGGTGACCACCCTTCTGAAATAGTATCTTTTGTAATCTCTAGTCAAGTCCTGAACGTTTTGTTTTTCAAATAGACATTTACCTGATGGAAACTGTGCCATTATTATCATTGGAAAATGTTCTCTCAATTCCTACATTTCTGGAAAAATATTAATCTGAAATATCCCAATTATGATTTCCTCTTAATGTGACTAGATATAAGCAAGAAAAATTGTCATTACAGTATTGAGAGGCAAGTTCGGCTATTAAACACATTTCACAGTATCACTGGTATTGTTGAATGTAATTGTTATTCTCTAATTATGAGTCTGAATGAACTCTTTAAAGCTTATAAATGTGTTACTTAATATGGTTCTGCTTTTTAGGCCCTAGGATCCTGAAGGAGATAATAGAACTCCGGAGGAAGCTCATCTTACTATATCCAAGAGGTACTATGGTGGGTTGAATGAACTGGTCTTCTGTTTAATTCTGGAGTGCATCACTTTGCATGTGAAAATATTTATCTGTCATAAATGCCAACACTTATTTCAAAGTTCATCTAAAAAGCAAGGGTCATTTGACCCATTCACAGACAGAATTATTAAGATAAAACAAGCATTGGAAAATTTGCATCAACAAGTATAGTAAATAATACTGCCTCATTAAAATTCAAGCTTTAACGTCTGAACCAGATGGGTTAGCAGAAATTTATACATAGCTCATGAATGAAAACAGCTTATTTGCATTAAGGGGAAAAAAATAACCACCACCAGAGTTTGGACAACATTATGAAAAACAAAAACATAGGTGGAGATAATCCTATTAATTAAAGAAATACAAGCCCTATTTCTTTTAATATAAACTTAGACTTTTGAATTCAATATTATTTTATCAGACTGAAAAATTGTTTACTTTAAAAGAAACAGGACAAAATTGAAAATGTAAGAGCCTTTTTCAATATTAATTTTATGATTAATAAATTCCAATGTTAAGTGAATTTAATGTTTGAGGATTAAAAAATAAACCAATGGGTAATGGACATTGTATTTATAAAAAATATAATTCTTAATGTAAGTTCTTAATGTAAATAATATACAATTCTTAGTGTATGAAAGTTTGTTTTAAATCTAGTATGTTCATCAATAACAATCTTATACTCAATAGCAAGTACATTTTGAAAGAAAATTTATAAGGAAGAGATTGACAATTTTGAGAAACCTAAAAATAATTGAAAATAAGATTTCCCCACATGCTTAAATAAGAAAGTTAAGTTACTTTTTATTATTGCTATATAAAAGAATCTATGGGATTGAAACAAGCTCTTACTGTGATATTTAAGTTTTTAAAATTTTCATGGATTTCAGAAACAAGCTCTTCTCTAACCCTCTTTATAAGATGATTTTAAATGCATAATACATAAATGCAATTTTAAGCAATTTAATGAGGATTTTAAATATATCATTTTGATGAAAGACATGGAAGGACAGATAAAATCAACATTTTAATCTCTAACTAGGATAGTCCCATTTAATTTATTTGGGTATTAAATCACACTAAATTGAATGACTCATTTTTTTGTCTCTTCAAGTACATATTTTGTTTTCTACATGTAAACATCTTTTATTTCCCCCCCCCCACAGAATAATCATGATGTGATACAAAACTGATGAAAACAATTTTAAGTTATAACAGCTTATTGATTTTTCACTGATCGTCAACTATGCTAACACTATTCTGGGCACTGGGAAAAAAGCAGTAAATGTGAAAAAGTCCCCTCTTCATATAGCTTAGAGTCAAGTCTCTATTATTAATTTCTTCTTGCCCTTTATATTAAGAAAACACTTTTAGTCATTTTTATTTTTAAACTAAATCCCCCAGAAAAAAAAGTATGATATAAAATACTTATTTTAAGTGTAACTTGATAGCTATTTATAATATGATTTACTTTATGTAAATTAACATTGTCATTTTCCCCTTTTACAATAATGAATGGCACATTTTCAGGGGAGACTAGAATTTCTTGCATAAATACTTCATTTCTCAAGTTCATTCTGCAATAAAAGCAAGTGATTTTACATTCGAGAAGCAGAGTCACACAGAAAATTCAAACATAACATGATTTGGTAATAGAAAATGTATGCAAAACTCAAGTGTGAATTTTAAAGAATTTGATCCATTTCATGTTTTAGGTTCCCAATATGGAGGATTATCTCCCTCCTTCAAAAACTGCGGGGGGCTTTTCAGCTGAATGAAAAAAGACACCCACGATCCACCAACCTATTAATAACAGCTGTCAATCTGAACATTTTAGGGAAAAATGGCAATGAAGATATACACATACATATTAAAGGAACTACTTTGGTTTGGGAACCTGTAATTTTTATGTAATAGTTAAAATGTGCATCTGTTCTCTTATTTCCAGTAAGGGAAAAACATGATCATCTGAAACAATTTTCATGTGCCTTTATAGCAAATATACTTTTATCCAATAATAATTTACTAGAAAAGGCATGAAATGAAAAGAGACATGTAGGAATTTATAAGTTAAACACTATGGCAAGTTTTCCGATTTCCTATATTAACAAGTGTTGCCATTTGTGTGAATCTAAGCTACATTTGTTCTATGAATTTATTACCATAATCAGGTGTGAAAGTGCTACCATTGGGAAAAAAATGTTGAAATTGGCCTCTTGAAAAGAAAATAATGATATCCTGTATCCTCTTATTTTTCTTATAGGTCCTCTTTTTTTAATCCCTTGTTTTCCCACCATTTATACTGCTGTGAGTTCCCCAAGCACTGATCCATTTTCTCATTGAATTCCACATATTAAAAAAAGTCTTGCCATTTTTTCATTTTCTCTTAGGTTTTAAAATGTTACTTACTATGTTACACATTTTGGAGGGAGTGTCCTTCAGAGCTTTACAACAGACCGTGAGTTATGTACTCTGTAAGGAATTTGCAAAAAGTGTCTCATTTTCCCCCAAATTGTATCAACAGAGGTACAAGCAATGTTTTAATTTTATAATGATCTACAAATCCTTGGACATGAAATTGAACTATCAGACATTAACTTGTGAATTCCATCCTGTATTCTGGATTGTGGTTAGACAGAAAGAAACAAAGAGATAAGGAGGAGAGGATTAAAAAAAAAGAGTGAATTCTAATTTGTGCCTTAAACAATTGCAATACGAGTTTTGACTTCCCAGCTTCCAGTTAATTTGAGTTTTTTTTTTTTAATAAGTATAATGAGAGTGTATTTGCACATGTAGAAGGTCCTGTTTGCTAAAAATTGTTGCAGAAAAAGAGAGTATAATGTCCTGACGTCTCTTCTCCCTCCCACCCACACCTTTTAATTAAACATATATATTCAGGTACATAAATTTTCTTAAAGTATGAAATTTGCATTTCAATAAAATAGCTTAAATTGGTCCTACCATAGATTCAATGAAACAATTTAAATCATCCAATATATCATTATAATAGGAAACTTCCCATGGGAGGATGTGATAATAAAGACAAGAACAATTAGGATTAATTGGATTACTGAGCAACGAAAGCAGACACAGGACTATCTGAACAAAATACAAAAGAGTAGCAATATAAATATGCCCTCCTGAAAGGAGGCTTTGCCATCAAGAAACATAAGACCCAATCGAAAACATGCAAATTCATAATATTTTAACAGGAGGAGATATTGTTTTTATAGATTCCATTGTGTTGTGAAGCTCACCAAGCTAAGCTGAATATCTGAAAATCATCTTAATTTTATGCTGTAGTATGTATATAAGAGCAAGTAGATAGCACTAAAATGTGATATCCAGACAACCCCAAGACTGTAGTTCCTCAGTTTATTGATATTCACTGCATTCATACTGTTTCACTGTATGGGTTTCCATGGCACAAAATGTTGCTTTGTATTGAAAATTTTTAAAAACCCATTTGTATCATTAATTTGTAGAAATAAAATATAAAAACTTCCACATTTATAAACAAAAATTTGAAATGTAAAAGGAAAAAAAAGTTCACAGAGTAGTTTTATTACTTTATTTTTTTTAATACATACAAGCTGGGGTACAGGCCAGAGGCGTGGGGCAGCAAGAGAGTTCACCAGAGATAGAGTGGGGAGCAGAACAGGCAGATCAGAAATACACTGCTGAGGGGAGCAGCGGGCCAGGCAGGAGAGGTCTGCCGCACCATGTGGGATTCTCCCCGGCTGGGCGTCGAACCCGCCTCACGAGCTCCACAGAGCAGTGCTCAACCACTGGGCCACCAGGGAGGCCCTCATTACTTCTAAAAACATGAGGATCACAATCAATACGAGGCTGTATATATCTCTTCAATTTAGTGTTTTTATATCTTTGGGATAAATACCAGAAGTGGGATAACTCTTTGCATTCAATTTTTGTTTTTTTAATTCTTTAAGGAGTCTTCATGCTTCTTTCCAGAATGGTTACAACAATTTACATTCCCACCAACAGTGTATAAAGGTTCCCTTCTCTTCACATCCTCTCCAGCACGTACTGGGTCTTTTCTTTTGGATAATAGCCATCTACAGGTGTGGGGTGATAGCTCATTGTTATTAGTTTGATTTGCCTTTCTCTAATAATAAGAGATGGAAAATTTTTCATGTGTCCATTGGCCAACTATACGTCTTCTCTCTAGAAGTGTGTCCGTTCAGACCATCTGCCATTTTTAAATTGGGCTAAGTTTAAATTGCTAAGTTTTATGGTTTTTTTTTTGCATATATTGGATAGTAGCCCCTTATTGTATGCCTGATGTGCATATATCTTTTCCTATTAAGCAGAATGTTTTACATTTTGATGCAAGTTTCTTTCACTGTGCAGAAAATTTTCTAGTTTGCTGTAGTCCCATTTGTTTATTTTTGCTTTTGTGTGCCCTGTCATCAGAGTCAAGTTCCTATATATATCACTGAGACCAACATTATAAAGTATATTGCTTGTTTTCTTCTATGTATTTTGTAGTTTCAGGGCTTATAAGCAAACTTTTAATCCAATTGGCATTTAAATTTTGTCTATTGTGTTAGTGTTCTTATTTCATTATTTTCTGTGTGGCTATTCAGTCTACCCAAACCCTTTGTCGTAAATCAGTTGTCCATATATGTGATTTTATTTCTGGGTTCTCAATCCTGATGTATTTGTCTGTGTGTCTGTTTTATTTTGATACAAAGCTGTTTTAATTTACTTCATAATATAGTTTGAATTTGGATCACATGATATGCCCATTTTTGTTCTTTTTTTTCTCAGAAGTATTTTTGCTATTCAGGGTCTTTCGTAGTTCCAAATAAATTTTGTGATTTTTTTTGTTCTATTTCAGTGAAGAATGCCAGTGAGATTTTGGATGTGAATTGCACTGAGCTTGCATTTTGGTTAAGGTAATACAACTATTTTAAAGACATTAATTCTTCTAATCCTTGAGCATGGAATACCTTTATATCTCTTTGTGTTTTCCTTTTTTAAAAAACAATGTCTTATTGTTTATGGTACACAGAACTTTCACTTCTTTGGTTAAATTTTTGAAAAGATATTTGCACATCCATGTTTATTGTAGCACTATTTCTAATTGCCAAGAGTTGGAAACAACTTTAAGTGCACACTGATTGACAATTGGATAAAAAGGTGTGGTATATGTACACACAATGGAGGACTATTTCAGCTGTAAAAAAATTATGAAATCCTCACATTTGTAATTGCTTGGATGGACCTGGAAGATTTATTGTTAATGAGATAAACCAGGGGGGGGGGAAAAAAAAGACTGTAGTGTTTCATGGAGTTTCTAGAGAAAATAAACAAACAGATGAACTAAATGAAATAAAACAAAATTTTTGTACTATAAAATCAAGTAGTGGTTACCAGAGGAAAGGGGGAAGGAGGTGGATAATTCAAGAAAAAGTGGACAATGATGATAATATTTAACAGTAATAGTTTTAGACATGTTAGAGTTTATAAAGTATTCTTATCTATTAGTCTGAAGTGGAAATTTTATACTTCAGGAGATAAAATTCATAACTATGCAAAATTTAAGATGATTTTCTCAATAGAAATTTGCATAAAATATGGAGACAACTTGACGAAAAGTATAGAAGAGAAGGTGAAGTAAGCAAGAATGTTAAATCAAAGGAACATGAGAATGAGTAAAAAATGAAAAAGGAATTATTGATAGCAAATATCTATGTAGTGCTCACCATATCCTAGACAGGATTACAAGCATATGAGAATGTCTTCTTAATAGCAAGCCTATTATTTCCATATGTACCCATCACTGATTGAGAACTATATTAGAACCCAGAAAATTGACTCATCATTATGTGATTTTTTTGTGTGTGCTAAGTACACTGCCCAACAAGAGTAATATTAAAAAGGATGGGTATAAGAAAATTTAGCAAACCAAGGGAACAGAAAAATATGAAGAGATAAAATATGATTTGGGTTTAGTCATTAAGATAAGACAGCTAATATTTCTCCCAATAAAGCAATTATAGAATTGAATCAAAGTTAAAAAAAGAGATTTTTTTTCTTTCCCTTTGAAATCCAATTTATGATGTCCAATGCTATAAATATTCAGCAAGACCTATGATCGATAAATATTTAATACAAATGAAGTCATAAGTATAACTCAGATTAAATGATAATTAAAAGTATAAAGAAGATTGGTAGTTCCTTTTCCTTAAAATGTCCAGATGGTGTTTAATCAGTATATGTGACTTTATTTAAGAATAGCATAACTCAAATAATAATTCAGAAGCAATTTGTCAGTGATAACAAGCAGCATTATTAATGATTCTGTGACTGTAATTCAGTCATTTGTCTAGATAGTTCTATAATTATCCCCATTCATACCAATGTCTTAGCTTTGTTTTAATTCAAAAGTTTGTTGTCTTTAAAGACTTGAGAAAACTTAAGTAATATATAAAGCACTTAGAGCTTTAAAGAAACTAGATTTACTTGACTATGAGCAACTCACGTGTTCAAATCATCTTCTTAGTATTGCTAATACTTAGTATGTTAAGTAATAATCCCAAAATTAGCATATCATCCATAAAGAATCTCAAGTGGAAAGTACAAGAACTCATTTGATGAGGTAAAATTAAACTTCCAAGGACAATTATTAACTGATATCAGTAACATTCCCACACATTTTCAACATAATTAGGCCAAGATTAAACACGTATAATTGATCTGATATTAGTTATCCCTGTTCAGTTAGGTATTATGTATGTATGTTTGTATATGTGTATATGCATAAATATAAACATGTATATGTGAATGTATGCATGTGTTTTATAGTTTGCAAAGGTTAATACTGATCTCATCTGTTACTGAACTCAAACCATAACCATGTAAAATCATTCACTAAAATTAATGACAATTTGTGTATAAATTCCAGCTAATGTCTACCCATTTGATTGAGAACACATTAAATTTCAATATGTATGGTTTTATATACATATATAATGCAAATATAATTCTGCTTTCTTTTTGAGGACAGTTAGGTAATTTTTATTTTTATTTCTTTAGTGAAAATAAGTACTTGGGCTTAGTTGTCTGAGTCTTTTAACAGTAGCTAAAAATCATAAAAATCCTCATTGAGAAAATAAGATACAAAGTTACAAATGTCCTGATAGAGCAGCATGTGCTGGGGTTAAGAAATGATTCTTGAGAGTGTTAGAATTCTAGGAAACACTTAGTGTTATGTATTTATTATTCGAATGAAGTAAATAAATCTAGAGAGATTAAGTGATTCAACAGTTTTCAAAGCCATTTTTTTTTTTTGAGAATTAGAGCTAAACACCATGCCCAATAAATCACAATCCCTCTTTAACACACTAAGATTTCTTAAGTTATTTTCCCTGGAACAGTAGAGTTCTGATAGACGCAAATAGTTGCTCTTAAAAAAAAAAAAAAACAAGAAAGAAATCTCAGCAGGAAGGATATGTCAAAGAAAGCTCAACTACTACTAAGATGTGGACAAATTATAAAGAAACTAAAAGGCTAGTTCAGTAACCCAGTTCTATGACTTATTACTGATACAAACCAAGGGGATAAGAAGAAGGGAACTTAACCATACATGAAGGGATGGAATCATGAATGGAGAAAAGTAATGCTTCACCAGGAACAAAAATAGACAAAGGTGACGAAGTAGAGTTGGAACTGGGGAAATGAACACTTCAACCTCTTCCTTTCTGCTGATAAGCTCAAGTCAAACACATGTGGAGATTCTTCCCTTTGAGAATTTGAGCAAGATAATGGAAGAAAGAAATCATTGCCCCCTTCAGACACATAGAGGATAGAACTCTAGAGGAAGCAATTTATCGGGAATGGAGCTGGGATCTGCGGCCCTATGGCATAGCAGGAAGGAGAACCAGAAACCATTAGAGAGAGCAGGAAAGGCTGAGAAACAATAAGTCAGGAATGGTAATAGTTCACCACAAGGGGATACCTGGCCGTCCCATTTCCCAGGACTCACCTGCAGCCCTGGACTGAGAAGGAGAGAGAATACTTCTTAGTGAGAGAATATTCTGCTTGACTATTCAAAGAAAGGCAACCATGTGTCCAGTGAATGGTTTGAGCAGTGGGTAGAGCCTCTGTGTAGCCCCTGGGCTCCCAGGACTGTCTGTGTCTGCCCTGGGGAGCGGGAGAACTCACCTACCCTTTCCTTCTGTGCAACCTCTAGCTGGAGCCACACTGAGCTCGGGATCCTCAGGTTTTCCATTGTGCCCTCCTTCAGGAGTCAACAGCGCAACAGGCTTGGAACTGGCCTGATTTCTGGTACACACTGCTCAACAGAGGGGAAATGCCGGTTCTCTGGGCAGCTAGATGGGCTTAAGAAAGCCGGGGAAGTCACCCACCACTCCCCACTGCATGACCTCTCCAAACTCAGACAGTGTAGTTAGAAACCTCAAGTGGCCACAGTGAACAGTCTGTAAGCAAAGGGCATCCTGGTTCCTTGGGCCCAGCCTGGAAAATCAGGATTGACATCACCTCCCCCCAGCATGCTCTCTGTGTGTTTCTGCTTGAGAGTGCAAAATTCTTGGGAAAATACATGAAATAGCAAAATGAGCCAACAAAATCTGTATTTTCTGGCTTTTCAGTCTCATCTCAGTTGATTTATTTCAGTCTCATCTCAGTTGATTTAATCCATCTCAGTTGATTTATTTGTTAAAGGGCAAGATGGTGATTTAGTTTCATTCTTTTGCATATTACCATCCAGTTTTCCCAACACTATTTGTTGAAGAGATTCTTCTTTTTCCAATGTAAACTGGGGGTGCCTTTATCATAGATTAACTGTCCACAGGTGTGCAGGTTTATTTCTGGGCTCTAATTCTATTTTATTTTGTCTCTTGTTTGTCAATTGTCTCTTTTTTGTCAATTTTGGTTCCATATACTGTCAGTGAAGAGTTGGTGAGTGAAATAAAGAAAACAATTCCATATATAGATTTATTCAATTCCAATTAATTTATTTTTCAGAAATTGTTAAACTAAATTGAAAGTTCATGTGGCTATAAGGTATCCAGAAATGGAGAACAATCTTTAAAAATGTGAAAATTCTTGATTTCAAAACTTAATAAAAATCTACAATAATCGGGCCTCCCTGGTGGCGCAGCGGTTAAGCGCTGCGCTGTGGAGCTGTCGGCAGCATA
>PVIJ01000406.1:282863-300882 GCA_004024925.1 Scalopus aquaticus
AGTTCGACGCCCGGCCAGGGAGAATCCCACATGGTGCGGCAGACCTCTCCTGCCTCGCCCGCTGCTCCGCTCAGCAGTGTATTTCTGATCTGCCTGTTCTGCTACCCGCTCTGTCTCTGGTGAACCCTCTCGCCGCCCCACACCTCTGGCCTGTACCCCAGCTGTATGTATAAATAAATAAATCTTTAAAAAAAAAAATCTACAATAATCAAGAGAAAAAGGTACAAGTATAAGAATAGACATGGAATTTAATGACATAGAATTAAGAATCCAGGAATTAACTCATAATTTTATGGATGATTTAATTCTAAACCAAGCAAAAATATATTAACAACTAAAAGAGATATCAATGAATTCACAAATGGGAAATTGATAAAATCAACCATATCAAAAGTTGGTCCACTGAAAAGAGAAATAAAATCAATAGAACTCTTTCCAGACTAAGCCAATAAGGGACGGGGAAGATAAATGCATTACTAATATAAATATATCATAAATGAAAAAGTTCACGATCCCATGAAGAGGAAAAGGATAATAAAGAAAACATGATGAACAGCTCTTTATCCTCAATATAATAATGTTAATGAAACAGACCAATTCCTTGAAAGACAGACACCTTTCTATAGCTCACTAAAGAGACAAAGATAATCTGACTAAGGCTATACCTGCTAAAGACTTTGGAACAATAATGAATAATATTCTTCCAAAAGAGAAAGCAAAAGATACAGATGATTTCATTGGCAAATTTTACCAAACATCAAGGAAGAAATTACACAGGTTATCTACAAAAAATCTCTTCTAGAAAATACAAGCAAAGGATACAACTTCTAACTCATTCTGATTGTACTAGCTGTGCAATAATGTTCAAAATCATGAATAGCCAGTGAGAATCTGAAGAATAACAAAGCTGGATAATTGATATTATTCTGGTTCAATACATACTATAAAACTACAGTGATCAAGACAGCACAGTATCGGTGAAAGAATAGATACACAGATCAACGGAACAGAAAAAAAGAGCCCATAAATAGACCGACAAAAATATAGTAACTCATCTTTGTCAAAAGAACAAAACTAACTCAATGGAAAAAGGACTATTCTTTTTAATAAATGGTACTGGGGCAATTGGTCATCCACATACGAAGAAAGGAAAAGATGAACCAAGACAGAGACATTACATTTCACAAAAATTCATTCAAAATGAATTATAGATTGAAATAAAAAATGAAAAAAACTTCCAGAAAAAAAATGATAGGAGAAAAATCTAGAATACTTTGGGCAATAAGTTTTGAATACAATATTAATACTTGAGAGATAATGAGTTGGACTTCATTAAAATTACAAACTTTTACTCTCCTAACCATACTGCTAATAAATTGAAAAGAAAAATCACAGTCTGGGAGAAAACATTTGCAAAAAACCCCCAACATCTGATAATGAACTTGCATCCAAAATTCAAAGAACTTGTAAATCTCAAGATTCAAAAAACAGACAATAGTTTTAAAAATGAGTAGAATATATGAATGGTCATCTTATCGTGAAGCTAGACAAGTGGCAAATAAGCACATGAAAAGATACTCAACACCATTAGGCAGTTACAAATAAAACAATGAGATACCACCATAATTCTATTAGAATATATAAAATTCATAAAATGGACAAAATAAAATCTTATGAGGTAATAAAGCCACAGAAATATTACTTCTGGAGGGAATGCAAAATTGTAAAGCCACATTGGATATCAGTTTGGTAATTTCTTACAAAGCTAAGCATAGTCTTACCATACAATCCAGCAATCATGTTCTTACTGGATTTTGACCCAATTTAATAAAATATTATGTCTATATTTGTTTATTAACTCTAATTTTGAAAAAAATTATTTAGGTTCCATATACAAGATTATGGCATCTGTGTATAGAGAGTTTTCTTTCAAATCCGAATGCTTTTTATTTTTTTTTTTCTTGTCTCATTACTCTCACTAGAAGGTGAAGTACTTGCTAGAAGAAGTGATGAGAATGAACATCTTTGTCTTGTTTTGATATGAGTCATGCTCTATAGTTCAAAATTATACTAGCTATAGGTTTTTGGTAGATACTCTATCAATATCCAGGAAGTTCCCTTCAATTTTCTAATTTGTTGAGTGTCTTATGAAAGGTTGTTGGTTCACTTATTGTAATGAAATACCTTAGCAATGCAGGGTATAATAATTTAAATCTGTATGTGTATTGTGTGGGGGGGGACATATTAGAATTTTCTGTATTATCTGCTTATTTTTCAATAAATTAAAATGTTAGTAAAAACCGTATGAACCTACTTACACAATAGTCTTAAAAAGATAAAACTATAGAAATGGAGGACAGATTAGAGAGTGCAAAGATTAATGCAGAGGTGAGGTTGGAAGGAAAGTAATATAAAATGGCACTATGAAGGATGTTTGTGATGAAAGCTGTTCCAAATTTGGACAGGATCAAAGACAACATTCTTGTAATGACACAGTTCCATAGCTTTACAAGACGTTACCACATTAGAAATAGCAAACCATGCACAAGATCTTTAGATTATCTCTTGCAACTGCATGTGAATCAGTAATTATATAAAATAAAAGAATGTAATTAAAAATATTCTAGTTAGTGTTTTTATGCAGACATCTGGTTTTCAGTTATTGATTATGAACATTTAGTGGAAAATTCTTACATGAAATTAAATACACATTCTTATCTTGTCTAACATCTACTTCATAGGCTTTTTCCATCTTGTTTGATTCAAAACCTTAAAATATATATAATTCAAGACACAGATCCTACTTCCATAGCCAATTGCCAATTGAGGAACATATATATATATATATGCATTTCAAATTCATTTTTACAGTCTAACAGAAAATCCTGTTCCCTCTGTGTTCTCTTTGTTGCTGATGCTCAGCTGTCCACATCTCTTCTTGGTCAGAGTCCCAGGATTGCCTCCTTTATTCCCACAAATAACCTTCTTAAAGACCTCAGGAGGGAGAGTCAAGATTTTTACAGGTCTTGGTCAAAACACAGAAGCACAACCCTGTGCGTTTATTCTTTCAGAATATAGGAGTATAGCTATTCCCTAGTTTTCCTTTTAAACTCAGACTTGTATGATCATACATTCTTCAAGGGGTCAAAAGGTATTTCAAATTCCACTCTGTGCTACTAGCACTGTTGGTTTGAATTTCTACTGATAAACTAAATTTATAAAATTTAAAAGGCTTTATCAAGCACTGAGTTTAGTTAGCTTTAGGATAACTAATATACACAGCAACAGCATAGTGGAGACTATGTATGATCCTGAGTTCAGCTTCTGATGTCTTAGTCATTTCATACTCAGAATTAGCTTTGGTAACAAGAAGTAAAAATGAATATGCAAACAGCCCAATCTAAAATGGCTACACACTATAAGAGTCCAAATATATAACATTCTGGAAAAAGCAGTGGATACTTGCCATTATTAACCTATAGAATATACACTATCAAAAGTGAACTATAATGAAAACTATGGACTTTGGATGATAATGATGGGTCAGTATAGGTTTACCTACTGTAACAATATATCATTCTGGTGCAGAAATTTAAATATGAGGGAGGTTTTGCATTTGTGTGACAGATAATAGTAGGAATATTCTCTACTTTCCACTTTATTTTGCTATGAACCTAAAACTGCTCTAAAAGCATATTACAATTACTTCATATTTCTTGTACTTCAACTCTACATTTAAAACCTCAACGTGAGATTTGACCTGAATAAACAGAGAGGATAAAAAGCAACTCATGTGCTGGTAGTTTCTTCACTGATGGTCAAAGAATCCAAGCTCAAGTACAGAGTTGCTTGGGAACTGTCTGAACTAACTGTGCCAACCAGGGGAAAATCAATAAAGCTGTTTAAATAGTTTCCCAGGGACCTTTGTGATGATGGAATACTATTCTTTCAAGACTAATAGCTGTAGATATTTTGCATTTTTATATTTTTGGTCCAGGAGCAGAAACTAAACTATTCAAATATAGGTAAACCTGATTTGGAGAAATTTGCAAAGCAAAGCTGGGTGCAGTCTCCTCTCACTGTCATATCTGACTAGAAAATAGCTCTAATTTCTATTTTACTTATGTATAAAAAAAACTATTAAAACACTGAAGGCAGCATCTTTTCAACACTGCTTTTTTTAATGAAAGAGAATCTGTAGACACCAATATTCATGGAAAACCAAGTAACACAATATTCTACAATGACCTATGCTATCGTAGATAAGAAAGTAGTAAGGTGCAATTAATATTTTTAGTTACTAAACCACAAATTAATGGGAGGCCTGGATGATATGCGAGTGAATTTCCTCTTCACAATGAAGACTAGTGCTCTAAATCATATGTTTTTAAATAGTGCACTATAAAGAATGTAGTGAAATTTTAAATTATGAATAATTTACTTTAACTTTTGGTTTTAAAAGCAATAAATTTAAACATATCTATAGAATTTCTACTCATGAAACATTGCTTTTTTCACTTAAATGAGTGACCAAAAAATGGTCGCTGATACTGAAAGTCATTTTAAGTTATTTCCATGGGTAAAAACAAATGAAATAAATAAACTAATGACACTTTTGTTTGACTATTCGTTTCCAGATTGATCAGTGTCAGATAATTTCAAGAATAATCTCATCATGCCTTTACTATTTTGTACTTTCAATAATTTTAAGTTTTACCTGTATGATTGCATTTGAAATCAAGACATAGGAGAAAAACATATTAACTAAAGGAAAGAAAAGAGTTAAGCATTTTATCCTTTGCAATCCATTTATCTTTTCATTTAACAAGTCTAAATGAGAGAGCTACTATATTCAACACTGTGACCAGTCCAAGGTGGAAACAAAAGAAGTAGAACAATAGCATTCAGAACTGGGAATAAATCAAGGGAAATAAGGTTTACAGAAAACTCATTTTTTGCCAGGACTTGAGATACAATTTAAATATACTATTTTGCTTACTTTTTAAAACAACTAGGTGTTATTAAAGCATTTTTAGTCACTCAAATCAAAGCAAATAAACACAGAAGAGAAAATCTCAGTCTAAATAATTGAAATAAAATATAGATAAACAAATAAAATTTAAATAAATAGAAATAAATGAAATAGAAAAACATTGGTAATTACCTAACTCTCTGCTGTCGATAATATTTTTAACTTGTCAAATATTGAATTATTAAATATTGAAACTTGTTAAATACTACTGTAACTGATAATTTCTAAGATAATGTGACTGTCATAAAAATGTGCAAAAAGAATATCCATTGCAACTTCTACTGGGTTTGAAATTGAGATGACTCATTTTGAGAGCATTTACCAGAATAACTGATGACAACAAAGATTAGTTAAAATCCATATTGCCTTTTTGGTACACCCTTTGGTTCAATTCTACATCTTCCTATCTTAGCTTAACTTAACATGCAGGTTGTTGTTTCAGGATTAATATATGTTTGATTTATTTGTCATAACCTACTTTGAAATATTATATTACAACATGTAAGAACCTTACAAAATTTTACTTGTATTTACTCCCAATTCTCTGGGCCAGTTTTTCCAAATGCAATGTGATTATAGAGTTAATAGAGAAATAATTCATTTCCCTTGCTTTTGTGAGTCTTATCTTGTCAGATTTCTACTGTTCTGCCTATAGGCTTACTTTTCTTTTTTATTCAACAGCTGATCTTTTGTTAAGCACATCTAATACATTTTGAATATGGATATTTTAGTTTTCAGTTCTGTAGTTCCTATTTGTTCCTTTTATATAGTGTCTCCATTTCATGCTTTGTAAATTCCATCTCTTTACCACTTTGTCTTTTCCCACAAAATATTTAACATATTTACATTACTCTTTAAGTTTATACATACAAATTCCAAAACTGAGTCATCTGAAGGTATTTTCTATTGTTTATTTCCTCTTATTTCACAGTCATCGGCTACTTTTATTTTATACATGTTTTTATTATGTTTCATACATTAGGCACACAGGAATAATGGAAATCTAAGTTAAAAAAATATTTATGTTCCGGGCCTCCCTGGTGGCGCAGCGGTTGAGCGCTGCGCTGTGGAGCTGTCAGCAGCGAGTTCGACGCCCAGCCAGGGAGATTCCCACATGGTGCGGCAGACCTCTCCTGCCTCACCTGCTGCTCCCCTCAGCAGTGTATTTCTGATCTGCCTGTTCTGATCCCCACTCTGTCTCTGGTGAACCCTCTCGCCGCCCCACACCTCTGGCCTGTACTCCAGCTTGTATGTATAAATAAATAAATCTTAAAAAAAAAAAAAATATTTATGTTCCAAGGAATGGTTTGAATGAGATGATTGCCATTTGGACTTATCTTTGAGTAGAGATCAGCTGAAAATAAATGAAAGAGTAAATTAGATTGAATTTGCCTATGACTTGTCCACACCCCTCAAGTCCCAACACCCCTGCCAGTCGACTTCATCTGTTTGAGCTGGGAATAGTTGGAAAAAGTGCTTGAGAGTATTTTGGTTTATCAGTGGATTCAATTCTGTCAGGAGTACAGAACCCAAGCATTGTAATATATGCAAGATAATGTAACTTTTCTCCACTGTCCACTTTTTACTATTTTTTTTTTCAGAAAAATTAGGATGAGGGTTGGATGGATAAATGTAGTTCCTATTTGGGTACCTTAACTGTTTCCAATATATGTCGTCAGTTCATCCTGTTGCCTAAAGATCAGTTGATTTTTTTTCTTTTCATGGCCTACCTATCAGTTTATAGACACCATTATTAACATACATTATTTTTTCAACATTAAATACTGATATAAGTATAAAATTGTGACTTTAATCTAAGGGATGTGGCACAGAAAAATATTATGGGATAATTTTATTTTTTATAACCAAACAAACAGAACATTTAATGGTATTCAAAATATATAATAGGAATGTTTATCTCTATTATAATATTATTATTATATTATATTATATTATATTATTATATTATTATATTATTATTTTGAAATTGTTCTCTGTCTACATGTTTAGAACAAGTATAACTTGGCTACCTGAGTTGTGTTTAACAGTAGAAAATTGAGATTTGGTACTCTGAGTTAGGTTGTCAATGGGTTCTATGGCCAACCCTGAGGCTTTGATACCAAAAATTCAAGTGAAGGGCTTCCATTATTCAAATTCAGTTCCAGTTTAACCACCAACATTGATCAAATTAATTGGGTAATTGCTTAATCACTACTTTGTTTTGAGCTACAAAGACACACATCCAGAGCCCCTCTGCTGCATATTTCAAAGAACTGAAAGCATTTCTAATCTAAGAGCCAGGGAGACTTACTCTCCTAAAGGGTGACCTACATGGTGGGGATAATACAATTAATAAAAAGTCCCTTGAGTTTGAGTTGAAAACATAAAGGACTTTCCTTTTTCTCTTGAATCACTGAGGTATTTTTCTTTCTGAAATCTTATCTCTCCAAAATATTCAGAACCAAATAAACATTTCAGAAAGCAAAGAAAGTCATTTTAATTAAAACAAGTGTGTGTCTTTTGTTTGTTTTTCCCTTTTGAAAAATTCCAAGACTGACAATAAACCTAATATCCAGATTGTCTTATATGTGACATTTACTTTCATAAACCCAGCAGTTATCAAGAGCTAATCCTGTAGAGAAACTAATCAAGGAAGGTGTTACACAAATGCAAAACATATGATTAAAGAGGGGGAAGGCAAATCTCATGCAAAGAACTGAATATTATAATGCAATTGCCACTGAATGGAGATGTGAAGACTTCAAGCTCAGTTTAATTAGGCCACTGAGTGGAATCCCCTAAGACCAACAAGAATTGAACAGCTAATAATCAGTTTGTTTTTTACTGATTACCAGTTAATCATGTCCCAAACACAACTCTGGTGGTCCCCTTTCTAATTATGAATACATTTTTAGGCTGCTCCTTTAATCTCTACACTTTTTATGGGTGCACAAATCTTAATCAGCTAACTGTAAGAGTGCCTACAACTGTTAGTGTCTTGAAAGCCTTCCTACTGTTTAGGAAGTAAATATTTGCATCTTTTGTGCCACAGTGATAAACATTAGCTGATCTTAGGAGGGAAAATAGAAATAGAATAATCACATCAATGTAAGGAGGATTTTTTTCTAAATTCGGAAAATATTTGTTTATGAATTTCTTGCTCCTTACAGAAATTTGGAACATCTCTCACATATCACACACACAAGCACACGTACACACACACGAAAAAAGAAAAACTGTCCCTGGTTCTTTCATAAGAAAAAAAAAATCGGGCCTCCCTGGTGGCGCAGCGGTTAAGTGCTGCGATGTGGAGCTGTCGGCAGCGACGACGCGAGTTCGACGCCCAGCCAGGGAGGATCCCACATGGAGCGGCAGACCTCTCCTGCCTTGCCCGCTGCTCCCCTCATCAGTGTATTTCTGATCTGCCTGTTCTGCTACCCGCTCTGTCTCTGGTGAACCCTCTCGCCGCCCCAAGCCTCTGGCCTGTACCCCAGCTTGTATGTATAAATAAAAAATAAAAATCTTAAAAAAAAAAAAAGAAAAAAAAAATCACTGATATTTTCACTAATTTTTTCCTATATATATTTGGGAAAGGGTATATGCTTTTCATGTATGTGTTTATACATATTAATAAATGATATTACATCATCAATTAATATTTAACAATATATGCATTTACAAATATACTTATTAAATATTTAATAACTTCATACATTACAATGGTATAATAATTTGTGCTAATAGTCAGCTCTTAGTAATCACTTAGTTTGTTTTTTTTCCTGCTATTATTTAAAAAAACTACTAGAAGCCCTAGGATTTAAAAATCATTTTATAGTTATGATTATTTCCTACAGATAAATTTCAAGAATGAACTTAACATTTGGATAAATTTAATTGCAAACAACTAGTTTGAAGACATGATTTTTTTCTTCCTGGGCTCAATTTCTTTATTTGGTCATAACAATTTCCCTCTGTAGGGAAAACTGGAAAAAAACTCTTTTTTCCTCCATTAAAAAAAGTTATCCATCTGAATTTTTTTAAGTAGTTCAACTCCATAGATGCTAAACTCCACAGCTGCTATCTTTTCTAAGTATTTCAACCTCAAGATTCTATTTACATCATTCTGGAAATAAGTTCCATGTGAATACATTTCTTCAGGTTTTAGTGAAAATAATACAGTTACTTTTTACAAAATATTTATCAATAATGTATTGATAGCAATAGCTATCAATTTATTGGTTGTCCATTATGGAAAATTTACAGCTACTTTCTATGTGGTAGCTTTTATTGTCATCATGTTTATCAAATGTGGAAACTGGCTCAGAGAAATTAAATAACTTGCCTATTTATACCAGCTTCAAACAGAATTTGTGAGGAATCACAATTTCATTTCATGATTCATGCTCTTAGCCAAGATGGTTAACAAGACGGTGACACCAGAAGACAATAAGGCAGGTGGAAGCGAAGTGGAAGTGGGACAATAGGGTGAGTCAGGAAGCACAGAGGTAATATACAAATTATCTGAGACAGCAGACCGCACATGTGAGTCAACGCATCTCTATTTAAGTTATGTCCTACGCTATATCTGTTCTTTGATATTAAATAATTTATTTGATCTTTCTGTGTCTCTAATTCTTTATCTATTATAATAGGGGTTATGATAGTGCCTTACAGGAATTGCCATGCTGTAATGGTTTTTAATGGCTTCGTCCAATTCGGGATATAGAAAATCCTCCATATCTAATTCTTCTCCTCCTCATCATCATTAAATTTATTGTCATTTTATAATTATTGCGTTGTTGATTTAAAAATTTGCAAATACAAATAATGCCATGAAAGGAAGCAAATAAAAAAGGGCAAGACTTGCTAGAAAAGTCAGTCCAAATTTTATACCAACTAATGGTAAGTGCCAAAAGACACAAACACAGACTAGGATGAAATAGGGACAACTTGTCCAAAATTGCTGAAAGATCACTTAATGAAGATGCAGAAAGGTGTGATTGTTTAAACAAAACAAAACAAAACAAAACAAAAAAAAAAGGATTTTGCTGACAAATGAGATTTGAATAATTTAAGTAATTCTTTTTCTTGTTTCCTACTTGATTTGAGAAGTCACTTCCTTAATCTTTTCTATTCTATTATTATTTCCCGCTGATTCATTCAAAAGGAAATATCAGGTGCTTATCAACTCGTCAATAAGTATTTACAGTGCTATTTTATTTAAAAGATGAACAAGATCATAGAATGGACAATGAGGAGTGCCTCCCTGTTCTCTGTTCAGGATGAGTCTTTCATTCTCTCTACTCCCTGAAGTATCGCTGTTCAGTGGCTCATAGCCGAGTCCCACTCGAGAAATTTTCCTCCACCTACGAAACTGCTTTTCCCAATATTTTGTGTCTCGCTAGGTATAGCCTACATTAAATGTTTGGTACATGGGGGTGTGGGAGAGCCTGTACCTCATTTGGGACAATTTTAAAAGCCTTCCCAGTCCCAGAATTCTCCATGGGATCTACTGAGGCCGTATGTACTTCCATGGTTTTTTACTTTCTGTTTAATTCAGCTTCTTTCATTTCTCAAAGATGCAGTTCTCAAGAGCATTCTTCAATAAAACTCTTACATGAAAATTTCAGAACATGTTTCCTAAAAATTCTAATCTACAGTAGGAACTTTGCAAAACATTATTTTCATATTTTATAACTTCTTTCATTTAAGATACAGAACTTGTACATATGAGTGTAGTGAAGAAACATCTCTGTGAGATTGTAAGGGAAGAACACCTTCGAAATACTGGAAGCTTAAATCTCACTGTTAAAAATAAGGGAGGACTTCCCCCCTGCTTTTTCTTAGAGCATTTACTTTGGAAAATGGTTAATTGCAAATCTTGCCTCTGTTTCTTTGAAATGTATGTCTCTTGTCATATTTAAGATCCAGACTTGTCTTTCTGAAAGACTTAGATACCATCTGCAAGAAATATAATAATCAAAGGAGTTAACACCCTTCTTTTTCAGTTTTTGTGGGAGGGTAAGAACCTAACCTAACTGGGAAACCTTACTCTAATTTGCAAGGCATAAGTGTCTGCTATTGTATCTGAAAGAGAGAAATGGCTCCCTAACGTCCTTTAAATATTTTAGGTTGGACTGGCCTAAGGCTGGTCACTTATCCACCACAGTGCTGCTTTCTTTCCTATTCAACCTAAGATTTCCAAAACAGGTCAACATTTTCTTTCACAATAATGTAGAAGAACCCACTGGTTGAAGTGTTTATGAGACTCAAGAAGGGTGGAATAGCTTTCAAGTCATCTCAGGATGACAGGTTTATTTATGCATGGCTTCAAATACTAAACAATGGGCTATACTCTCATAGCCATACAAATAGAACAAGCAATTATAATTCTCTTGTTTATCAAGCTGGCATTGCTGCCTCAGAACCATTTTCAGTACAGAATCTCAGGCACCCACTATCAATAAATCAGAATTGGTTCTTGAGATAAATGCTATGCTCTACCCATGATTTATAGGTTTTGTCAGCTACACCAATGAAAATATGCAAAGCTTGAAATTCTTTGTTAATTTAATGCAGCAATAGAAATGATGAAAATACAGTCAGGCTACTTGAATGAGTCATAGAATGTTAGAATTACAAGCAGTGTGCTGGAGCCTATATGAAGTGAAGACTGGTGTGTTTGTGTGTGTGTATATGTGTGTGTGCACGCGCACATCTCTTCCCAATTTCATATTCAATGATGTCAACTATTTACACCATGGAAAAAGAGCACTATGAATCAAACATTTCATCCTGTAGTTTTCATGCTTGTTTATTTTCTGAAGTCAATTTTCAAACATTTACCAGTCCGTCATGAGCTGAAATTTGCTTGAGAATAAGAAACTCTGAACAAGTGAGTGCTTGGACACAAAAGACAGTTTAAGTAGGCTAGACTCTACAAACTTGCTAGAGAACCATCAATATGAAAGTAACTTTTCTTTTAGTAGTATATCATTTTCCCGTATCAGTTTTTTAAGCATATGAGTCTTTTAGCAAAATTATTTTAATCGTCAATAGTGAAAATAGGAACAATTGTTCAAAGTGCAATAGTTAGAGTAATTATCAATATTTTAATAAGAAATTCCAAAAACGGTTTTGTTTTCTTCAATGCACTGGGTACATTTACATGAATTGTCTCAAATCTTTTCATGAATGGCTCTTAGGGAGGATATTAACAAAGAAGAAAAACATACTCCTCAGGTAAGGCAGTAATCTGTCTAAAGCCACACAGCTAAATAAATTGGCAGAAACTATGGTCCTAATCCACTCTTGGCTCCATGTAAATGGAACTTTTTCTTTCACACCACTTTCTACTACTTTAGATTAGCAAAACACAAAGGGACATGACATTTCTGGAGGAATCTCTTGAAAGAGTAAATAAAAATTTGTGAAAAAAAATAATCCAATGCAAAAAAACGGATCTATTCTTTGATCTGTATCTTTGAATTAAATGTTTCATGTTTTGAATTAACTTTTCAAATATTGTGAAAAATAGGATGTAGTTTCTAAAGAAAAGAAGGATTAGAAATAACGAGTAAAATGTACAATCAATATCTAATAGTACTCCCTCTGGTACCCTGGATAATCTGCCAAGTTTTTTACATACGTTAAAAACCAACTATGGGCCTGCCTGGTGACACAAGGGGCTAAGTCTCAGCACCATCAAACTACTGGCAGCCACTGCAGCATGAGTTTGATCCCCAGCCAGGGAACTAACCAACATGGCGCAGCAGAACTTGCCTGTCTTGCTAGGTGCTCCCCTCAGCAGTGTATTTCACTCAGTCCACCTGTTCTGCTCCCCACTCTGTCTCTGGTGAATCCTCTCAACCCCCACCTGGTACCTCTGACCTACACCCAACTCTTATATGCATAAAAAAAAATAGAAATCAACTATAACAAATATTTATTGAGCTTTCATTTTGCATCAGTCATTGTGTCAGTCTTGGCTAAAGAGTGATCAAAACTTGTTTAAAACTCCTGTTTTTATAGAGCAAATATTTTGCTTTTTTGTCATACCAACACAAAAACACTACGTCTGAAGCTTAAAGCAGTTAAGTCAGTCGCCCATACAGGTAGTTATTTGTAAATCCAGAGTTGACAGCAATTTCTTCATGGATTTCAAAGCTCTGCTATTGGCAGGGGGAAAAGGAAAAGGAAATACACAGCATTTTTATGTTACTTTGTATCTAGAAAATGTATCCTGTAGTTAAGGCCATATGATTTAAAGACATACTGATAAAATGCTATTTCAAAATAGGAGGGGGTGAAGTATTCTCAAGTGATCATTAAAAAAAAAAAGTGGTTTCAGGCCTCCCTGGTGTGCAGCGGTTGAGCGCTGCGCTGTGGAGCTGTCAGCAGCGCTGTGCGAGTTCAACGCCCAGTCGGGGAGAATCCCACATGCTGCAGCAGACCTCTCTTGCCTCGCCCGCTGCTCCCCTCAGCAGTGTATTTCTGATATGCCTGTTCTGCTCCCCACTCTGTCTCTGGTGAACCCTCTCGCTGCCCCATGCCTCTGGCCTGTACCCCAGCTTGTATTTAAAAAAAAAAGTGGTTTCAATTGCCAAATATTTGTAAAACAATTTTAAAAATAAGTTACAGAGATGTCCACACACCCCATGGAGCTACAAGCATAGGGTCTCTCATAATCAACATCTTCAACTAAAGTAATACATGTATTATAATTGATGAATTTACACTTACATATAATAATCACCCCAAATGCAAGATTATTTTAGAATTTACTCTTGGTGATTATTTAAAGTTTTTGTCAATTTATGGATTTCCATTTCTTTGAGGCCAATTATTTGAGTTTTACTTGTTTTCTTTGTTGGTACCATGTTTACTGACTTGTCATGATTCATGTAGCCTTTCATTGGTGTCTCATTTGAATGAGCAAGCACCTTTTCCAGTCTTCTCTGGATGGTTTTAGCAGGAAAAGATTTGTTCCATTCAGTGTAATTTCCTCTGGAATTTTGCTTGTGCTGGGTGGGGATAACATGAGCTGATTATTGCTAGCTCCATAATGGAGCATGTGGTTATTAGGTCTGTTATCAAGGACTCAGGAGGATGTGGATTCTTTGGTCACTAGGTGGATGAAACTGTTCTAAGACCTTGTTCAGTAGGATTGGCCCTGAGACGACATTCGGCTTCATAGTCCAGTCAGGTGGTGTGCCTGCCATGTACCCAAGTGACCTAGACCATGAGGCCTTGAAGCCAAGTTACATGGTCATTTTAGGATCTGTAGTAGAACCAATGTTGGTCTCCAGTAATCTGAGAGGGTGTATCTCCTGGTAAATATCTGACCATGACTCAGAGGGGCTGGAGTCAAGTAATACCACTCTCTCACCAAATATTCAGAATGGTTCTTCAGAAATCAGAGATAGAATATTTCTTTTTGTTTTTTTAATCATGGAATTAATGAAAGAATTGCTTTGAAAAAACTAGATGGTTGGTATGTTTCATGGCTACAGATAGTAACACACTTGAGTAAATGTCATTTATAGAATTTACTCTAAATGTATTTTTGCCTACTTATTTTCTGCCATTTGTGTTGATCCCTTGAGTGTTAATGGTAACTACATTCTCTCCAGGACTGCCTCGTGGCAGCTAGAAGCTGTCTGTCCCCTCTGGAAATTGCCTAAAATCAAGCCCTTTCCAGGGACATACTAAATCTAGTGACCAGCTGGTGGAGAGGGTAAAAGTCTGACCTTCCCACAATAACAAATCATTTTGAAGATATGTCAAGCTTCAGAGTTCCCCATGGGAACAACTGAAACTTCGTTGAAATTATATCATGGCCCAATTTCCTTTCAACATTCTTGATTACAGAGCTTTCCTTCTATAAACACTAATTCCAAGTGCACTTTCTAATTCACTTTCTCCATGCTAATCTCTGACTCAGAATGAGCTTTCCAGGGAACCCAATGCAAAACAATCCCTTGCAAAGAACAAGGAAGAGAGTAAAGGGCTCCTATATTTTTCCATTACTAATTTACTAACCACTCTACATACATTGGTACAAAAAAGAAATTGAATAGATGTAAAAAAAATAGTTGCCTTTGTTAGTCATTAGGTAGCCTCAATAGGCCAGGTACTAAAATTTATACATGTGGTCTTACTGAATCCTTCCCCGGTTCCTTAATATAGAGATTATTCAATCCTGTTTAACAAATTAAGAAAAAAGAAGTCAGATCAGTTAAACTTGACAAAGTTTCACAGCTGGTATTCCAAACGAAAGTCTGGTAACAGCTATTTGTTTATTGTTTTACTTCAGGGTTATATGTGAGTCTAATCATTTAAAATCTAAAATCTAAATTAGAACAGTTGAACTTGAATTTGAATTAAAAATTTCTCTAAAATTAACCTCCTGTCCCAAGGTTTTTTTTAAGTATGATTATCTCTTATGGGTAACATAAGCACCAAGTAATGAAGACTTGCTTTATTTATGATTTTTCATAAATATATTTAATATATTATCTCATATTCACTATATTAATAGGCATATATACTATATTTTATACTATATATAATATAGTGACATAATACATATATAGCACATTGTATTTTATACTATATTTGTATGTATATACAGAAATAAGAGAAATAGTAGATTCTCAATATAAAATAGTTGTTACATGAATTAAAGCATTTCTCCTTATTTTGCTTCATCTATGCATTTAGTAACTATTAGAAGCATTCAAATTCCAGAATAGTACAAAAGCAAGCTGAAACTCCGTACCACTAAGAATTTATTTCAAAACTATAGCATCACGAAAAGATAGTGTAAATAAAGATATTTCAGATGATATAATTGAGACCATTTTAGGACCAAATTTAAATTCAAGATAAAGAACTTTTGTAATTTGTTCTTTAATGAATCAAGCAGGCAAACTGATGTTCTAGAGCACAGATCAGCAAACTCATCAGAGAGGTGTGGCTGTATTCCAGTAAAATTTTACTGATGAAGTGAGTGGCAGATCAGATTTGACCTGTCTTGTACAATTTCCTGACTCCTTTTCCTAGAGGTGGCACAATAGAAATTTCAGAAATATACGATCACACATAATAACAGAGACAGTATTTCTTTTAGGCTTAAGCTAATAAGGAATTGTAATAGGTAACCAAATTATCTAAAAAACTGAACTTGTTCTCCCCATATGTTTTGAATTAAAGAATTGCTTGAATATACATTCACTGTTTTGGAGAATAAAGTTCCTCTATAGACTGTACAATTTGTTAATATAATAAATAGAACTGACGTGACAATACAAGTTTTTTTAGAGATTGCTTTTCCCAAAGGAAATTGTGAGCTTTCAAACATTTACCAAAAATATGTAATTAACTCCTGTGTGTCTCCATCTTTGTAGGGCTCCTTCCACTTTAAAGGCTGCCTAAGTATTGGGTTAATTATAGAGGAAACACTAGCACAATTCCACTGTGACTTTTACCCTGCCTATTCATTCTACTAATAGCCTTAGGGCACATATAGAACAATTTCCTCTATTTTACAATTTCCTCTGTAAAGAGAAGAGTAACCACCCCTAGTTTTATTGAAAAAACCAACTAGATAGCAAACGGCTATTTTCAACTTTGTAAAAAGATGTTCAAGATACCTTATTTTCCCTTTTTTATTATAAAAGACAAAGAAAACCTCCTTTTTTCCTCCCATTTCTTCTTCATGCTGTAATAGTTCTGTAGTTTATTTCTGGTGGAGGGGAGAATAAATTGCCTACTCCTTGGATGGAAGCTCTTGTCTGAATGGCAATATATCCTCTTCCAGGGAATATGTTGTGTCTGTAAAACGTCCTATAAATGAGTTCAAGGTAATAGAAAACAGTTTATGGATGACATGTTAAAGGAGATGCTTTCGGATTCCAGTTCCTCCCCATATGGTTCTAGAGGTCAGGAGGTGCCCGAGACAAAGTTATATGAAAATAAAGATAATAAATTTTACCTTTCATGCTCTGCCATCTTACTATTTGAACTCATTCATAGAAAGATTCTTCTGTTCCCTAACTGTGAGAACTTGGATAAGTTCTTTATACTCTGAGATATATAATTTACATCTATAAAATGGAATTAACAAATTTGTGGAGTTCCTTTAGTTACTATTTTTAGCAATCAAAACCAGAAAAAATTTATATCACGTAGGTTTGAAGAAACTAAGAATATGTAAGTAATTTAGCTATGCAGTAATTCTGCCTCATTGTCTCTCATGAGATAGTAGTCAAGTTGTTGGCCTCATATGAAGACTTCACTGAAGTTAGGAGCCCACATCCACGACGACTCCCTTCTCACATGACTAATGGGGAGGCCTCTCAGTTTCTTTCTGGCTGTTGGAAAGAATGTGTCATTTCCTCATCATATAAGCCACAGGGTTAACTGGGTAGCAACATAGCATTGTAGCTGACTTCCCCCAGAACAAATAAGGAGAGAGAGAGTGGGGGTGGTTGATATTCTAACCCAGAATATGACATTTCATTTTTGCAATTATGCGTTGCTCACACAGATCAATCATCAAGATTCAATGTGGGAAAACGCCACTTAAGGACATGAAAATTAAGAAGGATACCATCACAGAGACTGGTGATTGTATTTTTTCCTTTTTTTTTTTTTAAGATTTATTTATTTATGCAGACAAGCTGGGTATAGGCCAGAGGTGTGGGGGGGTGAGAGGATTCACCAGAGAGAGAGTGGGGAGAACAGGCAGACTGACTGAGACACACTGCTGAGGGGAGCAGCCAGAGAGGCAGGAGAGGTCTGATGCATCACGTGGGAAGCTCCCTGGCCAGGTATCAAATTCCTGCTGCAGTGGCTCTGGATAGCTTCATAGTCCTGTGACTTAACTGGCTGCGCCACCAGGGAGGCCCAACTTCCTTCCTATTCTTAAAACCCTTCTAATATCTTTGAAACCTCATTTTCTCTCCCTCTCCCTTCCCCTCCCCC